>BSYO01000039.1:1405505-1427080 GCA_033239525.1 Nepenthes gracilis | reverse complement strand
GAAAACGATCCAAATCCAAGAGACGTGGATCCATTTACGCTGACTGGCCAATGCCGGTGGACTTGACGAAAGGCTAGTGAACAGCAAGGGCCCAAGAGCAGGACGACCCATTTGAACTTAGAATGGCCAACGCATCCGTTGACCAAAGAAGTAACTAAAGGACTGGCTTGAGACCAGACCACGCGGCCTGCCTCAAATCGGCCCTACGTGGTCAAACCTCAAGCTACAACGATCATTTCCCCTAATTTTGCATGCCTGCAAAGAAGGTAAGCTTTCCTCTGACATTGCCTCAGTCAAAGACGTATGGCCAGGCGCCGGGATCAGATTTCTATACCTTTGGGAAATCCTAAGCGATTCTGGAAATGTAAAGGAAGGGAATCAACTTTGTATCGTCGTTACAATAATAAAGGCACTACGCCATGGTAACAATCTCCGGCCAAAGCATAGGGATCAAGCTCCTCTGCCTGGAACAATGCGGCCTAGGGCCATGGCTATAAAAGGCCATGGAAGCTCTCTTGATGGCATCGCTTTCTCCACGCATAAAAGTGAAACCTAGCTCCCACACTTCGGTACTCAAGCGAGTCTCACGCTCTCTCTTTCTCTCTCTCTCACTACTAGTTCTCGGCAAACTCAGTGCGAGAGATCTTGCTCCTCACGAGCGAAGCCGAAACCTCTGTCTACGAGGCAATCCCTCTCCCACAAACCTCTATGCATTCGTTGCATCTTTGCACATCACCTTATCTTTTGAAGGTTAACTGCTAATTTGAGCGTTGGAGTATTTTCGGTGGGACAATATTCGACTGTCACCTGACCTCTTATTTGCAGTTGTGGTGTGCAGGATCTAGATTTAGTGGAGCTAAACTCAAACGAACAATTTGACTAGAATTTGTTCGAAGTTTGGATCCATAACACATCATTGGTACCGTTTGTGGGAAACTTACAAAAAGCCTGCCACTTTTTATCTCTATCACCATTTTCAATCTCGTCTTCTAAGTCAGTTAGAATGGTAAATACCAGAATACAAGCTAGCGGTCCCCCTAGAGATGCGACCTCACCCGACCAAGACCACTCTGCTGGTAACCTGGTCAATGGGGTGCCCGGACTGTAATATTTCGGATCCCAATTAAATTATTTTAATATTAATTGTGATTTTTGGGTATTTTGGATGTGGTGAAAATAAATTAAAATATTATAAAATTTTCGGGAATGATCGGATGTGCGGAGTAGTGCTAGGGTGCACAAAATAATGTTGTTTGGATCTTGAGATTGGATTTAAAAATAAAAGAAAGGTATATAATAATAATAATAATAATAATAATAATAATAATAATAATAATAATAATAATAATAATAATAATAATAATAAAAAATAAAGAAAAAAAGAGGGGAGATTGGAGTCGGGGAGAGAGGGAGAAGGGGAGAGAGAGGGAGAAAGGGGGCGGCTAGGGTTTCATGTGGTTCGAAGAAGAAGGAGGAGGAAGAGAAGGGAGAAGGAGGAAGCGGCGGCGGCGACGCAAGAGATCGGTGGAGAATCGGCGACGTGCGGTGGTTGGGGAGGTTCGGTGTCGTGGGTTGAGCCGCGGCAGTCATGAGGTAGGCGGCGCGTTGGGTGAGAGATCGGTGCAGGGAAGTCGGCGGCCGTTCGGAGTGTGGCGACATCGGTGGTCACGGTGGTGGCGAAAGCACATGGTGTGCGGTGGTGATGCGGCGGTGCGGGGGAGGCGATAGGCGAGAACGTGCTAGGAGAGGTGGAAGGCACGGTGTCAGCCGGGCCAGGTAGTGCGAGGAGGCGGCGGCAGCCACGTGGGCGGTGCGGTGGTCGAGTGGCGGCCGTGGCCCAACGTGAGTGATGCGAGAGGCCGTCTTGGGTAGAGAAGGAAGGCGCATGAAGGAGAGAGAAGGCGCGAAGAGAGAAAGGCTCGATTGGAGTGTAGGGACATCCTTTCTTGGATCTCTGAGTATAATGTTAAGGCAAGTATTCTCTAGCCCTATTTGCAGTGATTGATTTACGTGCATTTTGACTCTTTTGTAGGAGATTTTACTAACAGCCATGTATTTTATATACCCACTAATTTATCAATTGTGTACATGCTTATATATTTTATGATTTGCGGTGGTTTTGTCTTTGGTATTTATGATTTGGAGGGATTTTGGATACAGAGACTGATATATATAAGATGTTTATGTATCCGTATATTGTGGAACCATGAACCGGGCCTTACGCTAACCATGCGCACAAGGGGTGGGATCAACTGCAGGACCATGGCAGTCCGGCCCGGGGAGTCGTTTATGATCGAGGCACGAGACATTTAGTCTGGCTCGGCAGAGGCTTAGTCCGTGGGGCGAATATGATAGGCTACTTCAGCCGGAAGGAAGGTTGAGATATTTGGTGGTGATCACTTATTATTATTTAATTGAGAACCATCGTAAGAAATTGACGGAAGCTAATATATTCGGACGTCTTAATATATAACTAAAACTTGAGGTTGCACCCAATATGTGGGTTGTAAAGCATGGTGAGCAAGTTCTAATCTATAGGAGACATAGTACATAGATGTCCTTGACTCTTGGCCTAATTTGTAGTCGATATAGCCGTGCGTTCTGGAGGGTAACCCTTCCTCAGTTGGTATCATTGATTTTTGGTTCTCGTTCGTGCATGCTTTGTTTTGCGTGTTATTTACCGTTGTCTTTGTGATTTGAGATCGTGGTTTGGTCCGCGGATGGGCGATAAGAATGTCTCGTGCGTGTTGATGTGGTAAACTCGGGGCGTGTTTTGATTTTCGTTTTAGTTAAAGCAATTTTCTCTTGATTTAAATTTATAAGTTTCGAATCCCGGACATTGTATGTGTCGCGCGGATGTGGTGACGTCGCGATTATATAATGTAATGTTGGATCGTATGATATGATATCGTCACGAGATTTTCTGGGGATCGTAATTTATGATTTTGTCGGAGGGCTTGAGTTATTCCGAGCAGCAAATTTAGTGAGACATCTCCTTGATTTTGATTTTCACCCGGACATGGTATTTTTGTTTTTACGTGATTGCTATGCGATATTCCTGTTTCTGATTTATGAGTATTGTTTTTATACGATGATGCTTGGTGAGCTCTAGGCTCACGTTTTTATGTTTAATCCCTTCAGACTAGTGGTATGGATACGTTTGCAGGAGCTCGGACGTGATCTGGCTCGGATATTCCTTTTGGCGAGTGGAGATGTTATATTTGGTATATTTATAATCTCGAGGATATGTTATGGTTATTATTTATGGCCGGATGATTGGCCTTGATCATTGTATGTAAACTATTGAAGTTATAGTATTATGTGGATGAGTTGTTGTAAATTTGGATACCTCGCGTTCTGCGATCATGGTTAGCGGTCGTTATTATGTTTGTCAGGATTCTTATCCAGGTGAGATCTTGTGCGGGTTTTTATATTGGGTCTGCGTGTGTGTGATTATCACGCTTGGGTTGGGTTATTATGGTTGATGGAAATATTATTATTGATTTTATTTTTTTGACTGCGTCACGTTGTGTTCCTGAGAAGTGACACGGACCATTCTTCCAGCACAGCGAGATGAAATAAAAGCGATGAATCAAGATACTCCAGATGCTCGGCGCGCGGGGAAAAGAAGCGGCGGTAGTTCTTGTCTCGGACCCCAGGATGGGAGGCTAGAAGAAGAAGTTGGCCAAGAAGACTACGAGGTCAGGCAATACTCAAGCTTTGGAGGCCTCAAATGCCTAGAGCCGTCCAAGACTCGAAGGAGTTTGGGCCATAGGACTCCGGACAAGAGCCCGAAACGGAGGAATCCCAGATATTCTCGGGTAGAACCCAGGCCTCGAGCTCGGGAGAGTCTCGAGATCGTCGGATTCAGGTGGCGGTAGCCTCTTTTGGTTATGCACCATACAAGAAGGACGAGTTGAGACCTTCGCCAAACACCAAAAGATTTGGCAACGGCTCTCGAGTGGAGTCAAGAGTTGAGAAGATCTGAAACCGCGTGTTCAAAGACAACGAACACACCGTTGATTTGGACAGATCTCCTTTCACAGTTGAGATCTTGAACTTTCTATGGACGGTAAAGTTCAAGATACCAACCTCGGACTCATACGACGGGAGCACTAATCCCATGGATGATCACTTTTCGTACCCATCTGAGTCTCCAAAACTTGGAGGATGCAGCGATGTGCCGTTGTTTCCCTCTCACTCTGAAGAAAGACGCTGGCATCCGATTCCACTAGCTCCCGTCGGACTCGTCTGGAGCTTAGTGAGCTCACGAACCTGCTGCAGCGTAGTATGCTTCCGAGTTGATGGGAGAGGCAGCTATGACATCTCCCGTATCTGACAAAGAGGCGGGAGAGAGGTCGAGGAAGTTCTAGATCTCTTTGCGGTAGAGGCTAGAAGGATCCTCAGTTCCAGAGGAGATGAAGTTAGGTAGTTTCATCTCTGCCTTGACAAGCGGGATTTCTTGAGGCACTTGGCGTCTGAGAACACCTTAGACCTTCCTGAAAGTGAAATCTATCACCGGGGCCTATCGTGGTGAAGAAGCTAACAAAGTGAGCGTCATTGGTGGCGACCGGCTCGCTCTTTTGGTAGGAAAAGAAGCGTAGTGGCGGTGATCATCCTGGAAGGCGACACGGGATCGAAGCACGAGATCGGAGGGAGTATGCCACGGGATCGACCTTACTCCCCCTTGAGCATAAACCAACATCCTCATGTAGATCTGTGGAGAGAAGTTCCTTAAGTGGTCTAAACCACTTAAGAAAGCGGAGGGAGGAAATCGTGCTAAGTATTGTAATTTTTATCGATCTCCCGGATACTTCACAGAAGACTACAAGAGGCTCTGATGGGAAATTGAGGAGCTTATCTGGATGGGCCACCTCATTAGGTTCGTCAGGAATTTTGGGTAGAGCTTTGGCACCTCGGGCGGGACAGGACCAAAGTCATCCCAACCATGGAACCGAGTCGCGGTCAGATTAGTCAATATGATCACAACTCGGTCGGTCAAGGCCCACTTAAATCTCCCTCTACGCTGATCCCCTTGTATCTGCACTTATTTTGGACAGTTGCGTAAACTACCAACTGAAATGAGTTTTTATCGATAATGGAAGTTTAAAGGATTTGTTTTATCTTGATATCCTTTTTAAACTTGTATTAAAAAAGAGTCAATTGAAACCTGCATTTGGCCCGCTCTATGGCCTTGGCAAACAACCGATGGCCGTCGAGCGATCGATTGAAGGTCACCACAGCACGTACCAAAATGGTAGGTAAATACATTGACCTTCTTAATTCGTTGTTGACCTTACGTATACAATGCTATTCCTGGGCAGTCGTGCCTAGCGGCGTTAGAAGCCGTCACCTTAATAGCAGATCTCAAGATGAAGTTTCCAACAACATGGTATTGGTGAAGTGTTGGGCGACCGAGTCATTTGGCGAACATGTTACATGTCCCAGATTGCTTCAAGTGGCGGTGTAATGACAGTAGAACTAGTCCATCGAGATGAAGCAACTTTGTAGCAGGTGACAGATCTAATGTCACTAAATCTGGTGGATGCGGAGAGGTGCCTACAGATTAAGGGCTCACACATCGAAACATTGCGTGATGAGCTAATAACATTCTTGCGACAAAACGCTAATGGTTTTGCTGGACTCCCACTAATATGCCTGGGATTTCGGTCGAAGTAATGGTATACAAGTTGGACCTCGATTTTGGTCGCAACCCATCAGGTAGAAGCGGAGAAACCACTATGTGTAGAAAATTATTGCCATTCGGGAGGAGGTGAGGAAGCTGATAGACGCTAGCTTCATCAAAGAAGTCTAATACCCGGATTGGCTCTCCAATGTCATCTTGATAAGGAAAAGTAATGAAAAATAGTGAATGTGTGTTGACTTCATCGACATCAACAAAGCCTGCCCAAAAGACAGTTTTCGCTTTTCCAAGATCGACCTGTTAGTGGACTCGGCATTTTGACATGAGCTACTGAGCTTCATGGATGCATACTCAGGCTACAACCAGATCCGGTGAGCCCAGAGGACGAGAAGCACACCTTGTTTATGGCAGATTAATGCGCCTACTACTATAGGGTCATGCCTTTTGGTCTAAAGAACGCGAGTACCACCTACCAGAGGCTCGTGAACAAGATATTCGAGAAGCAGATTGGCCGCAATATGGAGGTGTACGTCGATGACATGCTCGTTAAGAGCAAGACCACCTGCGACCATATACGCAATCTGCCTGAGTCATTTGAGGTACTTCGCGTGCACCAAATGAAGTTGAACCCTTCAAATTGTGTCTTCGGAGTATCCTCATGGAATTTCTTGGGTTTCATCATCTCTCAGTGAGGGATCGAAGCAAACCCAGAGAAAATTAAAGCCCTCACGGACATGACCCCGCCACAGAACGTCAAAGACGTCCAGAGGCTAACCGGACGATTAGCTACACTATCTTGCTTCTTGGCAAAGTTAGGGGGACAAGTATTAGTCTTTCTTCAAGGCTCTGAGAGGGACAAAAGTAAACAGTTTCCAATGGACTGCAGAGTGCCATGCAGGTTTCAACGAGTTGAAGTAGTATTTAGCTAGTCCACCATTGCTGATGTCACCCAGGGATGAAGAAGAGTTGAACCTCTACCTGACAGTATCAGAAGTGGCTCTTAGTTCTGTCCTCATGTGCCCGGACTTCGATTCTTAGCGGCCAGTGTACTATGTGAGCAAGACGTTGACCAGTGCAGAGACACGCTACCTACACGCTGAGAAGTTTGCTTTGGCACTTGTCTTTTCAGCCCGAAAGCTAAGACCTTATTTTCCTGCTCATCGCGTGGTCATTCTGACCGACCATCCATTGAAGAGCATACTCCAAAAACCTGACGTTTTCGGATGGATGGTTACGTGGGCCATCGAGTTGGGAGAGTTCAACATTGAATTCCAGCCTAGATCAGCCATCAAAAAGCAGGCTTTGGCCGACTTTATCGTCGAGACCACGACATCAATCATCGATGGCATCTCACTAAGGATGCAGATCACCACTCGGAAGAGCCAGAATGGACGTGGAGCCCAGATCGCCTACATCTAGGTAGCGGTGTCGGAGTGGTCCCTAGACTTAGAATGAGTTTGAGGTGAAGTACTCCCTAAAACTCAATTTTTTGACCACGATAACGTTGATGAGTGTGAAACCCTTTTAGCGATTGACTAGCCAAAAGAGTATTTGCTTCTAGGCGGTTGACTATATCGTGACGTAGTCGTTAACCAAATTAACGAGAGTTTTGAGGTGTGCAACCCTTCCTTGGCCAAATACTTGGCCAAAGCGAAGGACGTCATCCGGAGGTTTGATAAGCTGAACCTAGTTCATGTCCCCAAAAATGAGAACTGGAAGGCCGACCAACTTGTTAGGGCAGCGGCGGCTAAAAACTCAGAGCAGTACTCGATAGACATGAGGGAAGTCTTGAGCACTCCCAGCACAAAGAAATAGGAAGCGATGCAAGTCTCCGACTTTGACAACTCGATGACACCTTACTAGAGGTATTTGGAGGTTGGAACACTGCTAGATAATGCGGACGAAACCTAGTGGATCAAAAAGACTGCTAACTGGTACACCATAGTCGATGGGCAGGTATATCATCGTGGATACATAACTTCGTACCTCTGGTGCCTTACTCCTGAGGAGGCCAACTATGCCTTGAGCGAAGTCTACATTGGGATATGTGGATTGCAAATTGGTGGCAAAAACCTAGCATTCAAAGTCATGCGCTAGGGATACTACTGGCTGACAATGAGGAAAGACTATAGTTCGTGAAGATGTGTGAAATTTTGACTCCATGATCTCCCACCATCGGCCGCCTGTTGAGTTAAATCTCTCGAGCTCCTTGGCCTTCCGCACAATGGGGGTTCGATATTCTAGACCTGTTTTCTATCGTGACCAGGCAAAAGGTCAACATCGTGGGCATTAACTGCTTTATCAAATGGGTTGAAGCGTCCTGCTGGCCAAGATCACTGAGAACAACGCCTTAGAATTCGTTCGTGAGAGTATAGTAAGCAGATGTGGCATTCCTGAGGTCATCGTGATTGACAACGAAACCCAATTTTCAGGGAAGCGCTTCATCAAGTATTACACTAGTCTAAGTATCAGATTGGTCCACATTTTGGTGGCGTATCCTGTGACGGACGAGTGGAGGTCACCCGACCGTATACTACGGTTTGAAGATAATTTGGAGAAGCAAGGAGCTCTTGGGTGTGACTTGCCCTCCCAGATCTTATGGTCTTATTGAGCGACTCCAAAGGAACTTGACTTGCAGAGACACCCTTCAGCCTTTGCTACGGGACTAAAGTGGTAATTTCTATTAAAATCAGGCTTTCAAGTCTTAAGGTTGAAACTTTCGACCCACTAGATAATTCCCAGAAAATAAGGGAACACTTAGATTTGTTGGAGGAAGTCGGCGACACAGCTAGGATACGGACATCAGTCTCTAGCAGCAAGTCGCCCGCTATTACAACAAGAAAGTAAAAGCGCGACAATTCAAAATTGGAGACTTGGTCTTACGAAGCATAGAAGCTATGGCTAAGACCACCAATAGGAACAAGCTTTCTTGAATTGAGAAGGCCCTTTTTAGTTTCAGTCATTCCGCAGAATAGAGTATACAAATTCTGAACCCAAAACGACAAGTTGGTCCCACGGACATAGAATGTGATCCACCTTAAGCACTGCTTTCAGTGAAGACCCAGGTTGGTCGTCCATGCTGCATGTGCATGTTTGTAACATATGTTATCATTAATAAAAGAAGAATTCTTTTTTTCCACTGTTCCCTACATTTGTGTTTTTTTCTTTTTCTATTCCACGTGCATGCATGCTTGTAGGATTCCACAATTGAATGACCTAGATTGCCCATAAGTCGAGCGAACTTTCACCCATTCGCTTAAAACCCTGGTCATCCAAACGGCTCATAAGCAGTCAAATTAAACCCTGGTCATTCAGGCAGCGCAGGAGCGGTCAAATTGAACTCTGGTCATTTTAGCGGCTTATAAGCGGTCGGATTAAATCCTGATCATCCAGGCGGCCTATAGGTGGTCAAATTAAATCTTAGTTATCCAAGTGGCCCATTTGCAGTCTAAATATTGGAGGACTTAAATAGCACACGTTACAATCTCATTCACTAGGAGATAGTGTGATCAGTCAATAACAGTCAACATGAACAAAGTGCTCCATACAAAAGCTGGCCACCCAATTTCACGCATAGGCAGTGCCACCAAGCCTCAACTCACGCTTGAGTATTAAACAGGCTTGATACGACATCAAAATTTACCTTGATATCTTCTCGAGGACTTGAATCCATGAGGAGAGCCTGACAAACATCTCAATCTGAGACGGGACAGCCAACTTGTATACAGACGCCACAAGTCCCGACCAGCCAATACAAGAACGAATAATTAAAGGACAACAATAAAAGCAAATACATAGTATATCATTAAAATGATTGTTTTATTGATAACAATTGGACATTTACAATTACATACAAAAGTTTTAAGGGCACAAAAATCTATTGAGGAGCATACCTCCTAGGAGGAGGCATGAGAGGCCCCTGATTACTCCAGGGCTGGCCCACGAGGCTCTCGTGACGGTTGGCAGAGCGGTTTGTTGGGTTAAGGACATCAATGGGAAAGCAGGATCCACCGGCCGTTACAATGTATCGACCCGATTTGATGCCTTCCCCAACCCGCGCCCTGGCCAGCGCCCCTGGCGTCTGAGAGAACTCGTAGAGGACATATACAGTGGATGGGCTCGTTCTCTAACAATGCTATCGTCCACGAGCTAAATCGAGTGTGCCCTCCCCTTTGCCCGGCGACTTCACTTCAGTCTAGCATTTTCCTCCTTTAGATTTGTGCTTTCGACTAAAGAGGCGACATTATCCGGTTACTCCGCCCTTAGTAGGTCGACTTTCTCCTCGAACTAGGCAATCTCTTCCTCACGATCTGAGATCACCAGGTTTCGTTGACGTAGTCCCTTTCTCACTGCGTCCATTATTTTCTCCTCCTGTAAAGATTCAAAAATGCTAAGTGACGGCAGCAGAATAAGAAAAGAGAAGAAAAACTTCAAAAGATTACTTGCCAGACTTTGCGCTCTCTCCTCACTGGCCTGCTTCGCGGCCTTGAGCCTGAGGACGGAAGAATGGAGGCAGTAGCCTCCAAAGCACATTCAGATGGAGCCACTCCAGCAAACTCCTCTGTCATCCCAGCGCTAATGCTAATCGCCTCAAGTAGCTCTCCGGTGGTTAGCTCATTAGGCACCTCAGGGAGCTCTTTGGCAACTGGCTCCTTTGACAGTTCAACAGCCTATGCAGCTGACAGTCCCGCAGGCATCTTCAATTGCGTCACCAAGTGCTCCAGTGGCGGTGGCCCTAGGATAGTGCCACTTGCAACTGAGCATTGCCTGGCCTTATATGCCTCCATAGTAGCATCTACATCGGAGCGTTCTCCGGTTCCAGTGAATCGACTAGCCAAGACATAATCCAGCTCTGTGGAGGGTAAAGAAGAAGGCTCTATCATGGCTACCTTTTCTGCTTCGGACTTCTGGGAGCTTCTTCGGTGAAAGGTGCACCGGCAGACTCGATGAGGATGGTGTTAGCCTTTCTCTTGCGTTGGGAGGATGGGAGCCTCATCTTCTAGACCGGAGATGGCGGTCCCCGACGAGCCCTCTTGGCTTCATTACGGGAAACCAAATGGTTTCTCTGGAACTCAGAGAGGTGATCCTTCACCAGCCGTAGAAATAGGTCCACGACAGCTATCTCCTTCTCCGTGGGTGTTCTAGTAAAAGTACTGGGCACCTTACCCTAATCTCTGGACAAGGGCTAGGACTCATCAACGTGCATATAGAAGAACCGATTTTTCTAATTCTTCAAAGAGTCGTAAATAGCGCCACTGATCTGGAGCTCCCTAGGGGACAGAGAGATCCATTTCCCGCACTGGGTAAATTTAAATATTACCCTCACTGCTTCCACTATCAGCAACAGTGAATGATGATGCACAACGAGTATAAATATTGCACGTCATTAGCGTGAAGTCGTGCGATGGGGACCTGGAGAGAAGTGAAGATGTCCAGTAGCTTGTCTGGCACTGAAAGACGCAACCCACTTCTCAGGTGGGCTGGTAGACAGGTGGATCCCCGATCCTTGGGAAGTACGCCTTGTCCTCACCGGGCATCTAGAATACATACGGTAGCTGAGATGTTGTACTTGGCGCCCAACTTTCTCACTCGCCCAGACTTAATCACGAAGCGTCCGAGCAATCAGATGAGCCATGGAAATTGAAGCAAGAGTAGAAGGAAAAATAACACCTAGAAAGTTTTCCGAAGGAAGGTTGTGGGAAAATTTGAAACGAATGGACTAAGTGCATAAAGGCATGCAAACGTTGGAGAAGGGCAACGCATCGAAAAGGTGTGCCCATCATTGTTGACACATGTCGCTTTTGGAGAGGATGCAGTCGAATCAGATCCTCTGGCATATTAATTATCAGGATCACAAATCATTGCATGTTGACACGTGGCTAACTTTTTGACTCACAGGTTATTTCACATGGTGCATCATTTAATTCCTTCCGATTCTCGGTCCCATGCAAATGGTCAACGAACGGTCAACGCTTTCTTGACCAAGTTCTCGGTTTCATGTCCTGGGCAAATCTAATCCGATCAATGCTTTCTTCAACGGCTCTCCATATACGCACAGAACGTTCAACAACTGGGCAGTGATACTTTCTATGGTTTTGTTCTCCAAATCTTGACTTGATGGTCAACATCTGCAAGTAATGTGATCAGTAGACCTGGAGTCATTACCAGTTTTCTTACCAAGTTGTCTCAGACAAGTTACCCAGCCAGGTTCGTCCCATCTTGAACATGCTAGAGGCTAGAGTCCTGAACCACTATTATGGGTGCAAGTGATGAGTCGCCCGAATGCAGACTACCACTTAAGGAGGAAATGCCCAAATCTCCACTCGGGCCCATTTACTGGACGAGTTAATGACGCCGTTGATTGGATGAAAAGCTGGTGAGCAGTAAGGGCCCCAGAGTAGGACGGCTCATTTGAGCCTAGGATGGTAAACGTATTCGTTGGACCGAGAAGCGGCCAATTGACTAAAGACCGAGTTCGCACGGCAAGCCCAGATTGGTCACGTGTCGGTTCTCCAAGCTACAAACGGTCATTTCCCGATTGCTTTCGTCTCCAAAGAATGCAAACTTTCCTATAGCAGTCGCCTCAAAATCGAGACGCATCCCTAAAGAAAGGTGCCGAGGATCTCGCTCCCGCCTCGCTAGAAACTCCTAGTAGTTCGTAAGGCAATGAAGGAATCAATCCATTGACCGTTACAGCAATAAAGGTACCTACACCATGAAAGGTAATAATCTCCAGTAGAGCGCGAGCATCAAGCTCCTCTGTACAAGTAAGGCGGCCTAGGGCCATGGTTATAAAAGGCCATGGAAGCTCCCTTCAATGGCATCGCTTTCTCTACGCACAAAAACCCTCAAGCAAGTACAAAACTCCAACACTTTTAGTACTTGAGCAACTCTATGCTCTCTTTCTCTCTTTGCTACTAGTTCCCAAAGAACTTAATACTGAGAGATCTTGCTCTTTATGAGCAGCCAAAACCTCTCTGCATACTAGAGCAATTCCGACTTAAGCGTCGAAATGTTTTTAGTGGGACAACATCCTGCCATCAGCTGATATCTTATTTGTAGTTGTAGTGTGCAAGATCTAGACTCAGTGGACGGAGCTGGATTCAGACAAATAGCTTGACCTGAATCTATTCAAAACTTGAATCCAGGATGCATCAAGTTCTTTATATAGAAGTACATTATTCCTAAGTTAATAAGGAAATAGATAAAATTTTTTAATTAGCGCCGATTCAAAATAAAGTAATAATAAAATAAAACATATATTTTTTAAATTACCACACTTAAAAAATTTTAAAAATGTCTAAGAGATTATAAAATATAGTAACAAATTAACAAATAAAATAAAATAAATAAATAAAATCTATCTTATATTTTTGAAATATCTGCATCAACTCTGAGACTCGACTCCATCAAGGCTCCTATCATCAATCTCCTCTATCATCAACTCTAACACACGGTTACACAAGCCCTTGAGGCGAAAATGAAGGATAGAGCACAAGTATACAAAGAACTTCATATTTTGTTTTTCACTCACCGCTTTATCTTTTCTTCCACTCTTTCTCTCCTCTATCTCTCATGCATTTAGAAACATTTCCATAAACATATTGTGTTATTCTGCAAAATATTCTATTCCTAACAAAATCTATTCCTGCCAACAATATGAAGATACTTTGTACAAACCGGCTTGCAGAGATCGCATATAACCTCCAAAGATCACGCTTACTCAAAAAATCTTATGAGCTAACACCCTACTAAATTCCCTGATGAATGGCCAATATGCCATGACCGTTTTCTTCTTCTTAGTCGGTCAACGCCCCGTTGGCAGACTTCTCCACTTGGCCGGTCAACTCCCCATTGACCGGCTAATCAACCTTCTGGGATCCTTGGACAATACTGAGCAAAATCACATACCTTTAGTTGGTCAACATTATGTTAATCGGAACACATAATTAGCCAGTCAACACGTTAACCGATTATTTTTGCCCGACTAAAACTTCGTGTGATGACCTAGGTTTCCAAAATATAGTAAATTTTAGTTATTAAAGCTAAAATAATTAAGATTAAGGTAATTGGATTAAGGAAAAATTAAGTAGGGAGGTGGAAAAATAACCTAGGCCTCGGTGCACAGGTGGTGCCTCGGGCGCACTCGGGCCGCATTTAGCAAAATCCTCCGCTCGAAGGGCACCTAGTTGGCGCTCGAGCATGGGTGTGTTTTATGGGCAGCACTTGGTTGGAGCTCGAGCACTGCTTGAGCGCCTAACTCGCTTTTAAAATGCCATGTGCATTTTTCTTCGGCCAACTTCGGCATTTCCAGCTGAGAACGGAAGGAGTGAAGAAGTAAATGGGAAGAAAGGAGTGAAATTTTAGGCCATTTTACTCCAATCCAAGTAAGAAAAACGGTGGCTCGGGTTAAGGCAAGTGTACCTCCAAGTTTATTTTCCATTTTTACAGCTTTAAATATTTTCTTTTTGTTTTATACGTTTAAATACCCTCGTTCTCCAAGTTTTGTACAAATAATGCATATTTCCTATAAGTTTATGGTTAGACCTTGTATTTATGTATGATTATTGTAAGCTTTGGTTTCGATTTCATGTTTAATTTATGTTTTGGTGTTCCATTTTGTCCGGATAGATTTGCTTCAAACCCTAATTCAAAAATTTGGGGGTTTTTGGGTTAAATGTATGATTTTGTATATGTATTATGATTTATGGCTTTGATTTTGAGAATTGGTTTAAGATTTAGGTGTGATTTTGTCCGGAAGCTTCACATGGAAACCTAGAACAAAAATTGAAAAATTATGTTTAGAAACTTGAAATCTTGAGATTTAAATGTCAATTGGTGTTTTGTTAAAAGTTATTAAACGATTTGTATCTAAAGATTTTGCATGAAATTGTAAGACCGAATTTTGGAAACCGTGTGAAATTATCTGAACAACTGATTTTATGAGTTTGAACTGGACCTTTGGATATGATAGAGTTTGGCTAAGAAATTATGAGTAAGAATTTCTTCAGTTAAGGAATTTTAGATCAGTATTTCAGTTAAATGTCTCAGTTGAGCATTTTAGTAAGAATTTCAGATAAGTATTTCAATTAAATCTTTTCAGTTCAGTAAGTTCATAAGAAATTGGCCCTAGGACTCTGATTAACCACAATCATCCATGGAATTGAGGACGCTTCATCAACTGGATCGATCGGGCATATAACATTACCCTCTCCATCAAGATAATCTTGTCTTTAAGGTTGAGTAACGAAAAGTTGTAGTGAAGTGTTGTTGTCGCTTTCCATGTACCCTCGGCGTCCGATTGAGACGGCCATTGGACAAGTGGATGAGGAATAACCAAAAGCTCTTCCCACGTCACATTGCCCCTACTTCTTGCAGTAGAATTGAGGGTGGCACCTAGGCGGTACTTCTTCAATATTTTTAATAGCCCTCCTATGACTACAACTCTCAGTTGTTGTTGCAGAACTTCAAGAAGCAATGCCATGCTTTTAATAATAAACCTAGGGTGGCTGGATCATCATTAAGCATGTTGGTGATGGTGGCATCCTTTATGCTTGAAGGAAGGCAAATTGTCAATGCATCACGTGCCCTTGTGCTCTCGGACATCCTAAGGAAGCAACGGACAATAATTTTCAGCAACTTCATATAAGTTTCCTCGGCCATCCTTTTGACCATCTCTTCAACAATTCTCTTGAGCATCCTCCCTAAAACACAACTTATTGAATAGAAATGTTCTGCAAAGTTATAGGAACAGTGAAGTCCCAACTCATCCATCAGATTTTTTTTACTTAGGTAGGATGCAACTGTTTTTGAGAGTGGGCCCCCCTGACTTCAAACAACGTAGGAATAGAGGAAATGCTTCGAGTTCAAGAAGACTGGGTATCACCTCTGGGTCTTCTAACTTTAATAGGGCACCAACTACGCCCAAGCTACTGAGCCTTAAATATGCAAAGGGCTTTTCAGTGCTCATTGTTTTCAAAAATGGGAATAGATAGAACACCATCTAAGCTCAGAGGAATGGTGGCCTTGGCAAGGGGCCTGTAGTCATGAACATATCAAAGTTCCCTTCTCTGATGTAGAACTGCACAGCAAATCCACGAGGATCCCGAAGGGTCTTAGGATTTCCACAGTCATGGAGAACAGTATAGAATTGGACAATCACAAGAGTTTGAAAACCAGGAGCCCATATGTAATCGACACATGGGAGTTAGGAAACATCCTGCATAACCTCAAAAAAACCATTAGCACTGGCTCCCCTAGCATGAACAACTCGTTCCGGCATCCTCTCCTTGTGCACACTGGCAAGCTCCTCCACCAAATGATAATCATTCAAGAGAATGGAACCTGGTGTATGACTGGAGAGGAACTTATCAACACAAGCCTCAACAACGTCATTTTTCCAAGAAGTGTCATCAAATATTTTCACTGTTGTCGTGCTTGCTTGATTTGGATGGGCCTCTTTATGAAGTCAAGGGTTGATAGGCAAGGCAGTTGAAAAAGCAACTATTAATTTTGCCTATCCAATATACCAGTCACAAAAGTGAAATGGTCAGCTGAGATGACTTTGCTTGATCACTCTTGCATTGTCAATTTGTTCTTGCGACTTGGGTCCAAAAACAGAAAATTGGGCATCATAACAGCTGTGCAAGGTCTCTTTGTCACTGATTCCATCATCCATAATGGGATCAAGAGTAGGATTGGCAATGCCAACGGCTTCAAGAATGCCCGTGCATGGCACTTCCCCACTGAGGTCAACAATAGCAAATTTAGGGTCACATTCACAGTAAAAGTGCCACCAAGGCCATTGACTACAAATCTTGTGAAGGCTAACGATGGGAAATAACTGTAGCAATATTTTTGGAATTCAATCAATTGATCCCGGTTGGTATTTGTAAACACCACAGCCTAAAAATCTGGACGCCTAACCTGAGTCAAGTCGATGGTTAAGGGAGAATTACTCACAGAGGTGTCTAGTCCTTGCATCAAGTGGACATGAGTTCATCCCCAGGTTGTGCGTTGAAATTACAAAAGCGCTGGACGAGTCCTAGGAGTCCATAATTTCTTCATCGCCTTGTGTCGATGACTCCACATTAAGAGTACAAATTTTGGCAGAGGTTGAAGTCATGCTCTGTGAAGAAATTGGAAGAACATAAGATCCACAACATAACTTCCAAATAGTGGAAGTTGCGGGCGGTAAGGCCTGAGCAATAATCTGTCCTTTAGGCTTTGGCATAGCATTAGATCCACTAGTGCTATCAAGACTTGAGAACTTTGTAGTCCCCAATCCTTTTTCAGCCAGTTTAGCACCTCCACTTTCCTTTCAGTTAGACGGTGGAGGACTTGCTAGGCTCGTATCACGCGGCCGCCACCAATTTTACCGCCATGGCCAATAATACCATGCCAATTTGTGTGTCGGTGGCGGCAGCGCTGCTTGGTGGTATAGTGCAGCGATCGATTCGGTTTTGGGCTTGAGGGTTTTCAGCAAGGGGTTGCTAGAATGGTGCCATGATGGAGGCAGAGCTGGTGATACAGTTTGGATGTGGTTATTTGGACATTTTGCAAGAAGTAATGGCAGTTTGAGGTAAATGAAGTGGAAAAGCGATTTTGGCGTCCAGTGGTAAGGGTAACTTTCGGAGTGAGGCTTGGGTTGGAATTTGCAAATGTGGTGGTGGAATCACGGTCGAAAATGCCATGAACTCAGTGGTGATTGGAAGCAACGGTGTAGGATGGAAGGTGACAAATGGAGCAGCTGCGGGTGGTGAAGGGTTCAACAGCAACGAGAGATTTGCTAATGAGCTATAATTTCACTCGATCTCGTTGAGTGATTGAAGGATTTCATCAATGAAGTACTAGATTTGTGCTTTAGTGGAACCGGTGGTGGCAGTAACGGTAGCAAGTCTTTCTACATCTCGTCGGACAGACATGGCGGCATCCTTCATCCCCGTCGAAAGCCTTGCAACGGCAGCTTCGAGTGCCTTGAATACTTGTTCTTCAGTCGTCATCACCTCTGCCTCTCTCAACAAAAGTACCAATGATGCGTACATAAAGTGGCAATGGCACCGGCAATGCAGGACAAAGGCTAAAACAAAGAAGAAGACAAAGGGAGGGGAGATTAGTAGAGGAAAAGTAGAGGGGAAGAAGGGGAAGGAAAAAGACCGAGGTGGGGAAAAAAGGAATAGGGGAAAAAAATAGAAAGAGAGGGGGGCAAATATCTTTCTTTCATACTCCTCCCCGGCACAGTGATGGGCTAAATACAAAGGTGTCAGGGAGAAAGCGGTGATAATGCACGTGCCCCCAGACAGCTGAACAAACTAATTTACCAAGTAGCAGTGTAACAAACTAAGGAAAGCGGAGAACAAATTAACTGAATTCCTGTCAGCATTACTTGATGGAAAGAGGGAAACAAACAACTTAATTCAATGCATAAATTAAATATAATCTCGGAATTTCCATGTTGGTTGGATAGTCCGGGTGCTTTGCCGTGTAATTGTGGACTGTTGCCGGAGTATGTCCGACGAACCGTTGAGGAGCCCCGTAACTATAATCGTCGGTGGACTTGAGGACGCTTCATCAACTGGATCGATTGGGCATGTAACATGATCACACCCAAAGTCTCCCACCCCAAGTCCTCTCCTGCCAAGCCATGGGTCTTCCATGATGATTCAAAGTTACCACCACCTCATAAAGGCCCATTAAGAAGCAAAGACGATGGTGTTCAATCCTAGACTAGCCCTCCCCACCAAAAATCCACTTCAAACCCACCTTCTGAACCTGCTAGCCCAACATCTATTCTTTTTCCTGCCAAACCACTGGACCTGTCATTATTGACCTTGACCAAGACCTGGGCACAAATGAGTTCTTCAATTGTGACCCATCGACTCTGGCGAAGGAAGTCTTCTTAACTCCCTGAGTTGGGCTTTATGGAGAATCCAGCAACCTGCCTGCCACCATCTCAAAGTTGTCATTGCGGATTGCCACTTAAAACTGCCTAGGTGCAGCCAGAAAGAGCTTCAAGAGTGAGTTCATGGAGGTTAAGAAAGCACAGAACCTCCATATTTGTGCCATTCTTGAGCCTCGCATTAGTGGATGCGAGTGGATGCTCTATGTAATCTATGCCAGTCCCAAGCATCATCTGCGAAGGGCCCTTTGGGATGACTATAATGGCCTATCTAGCACCATTACCGTCCCCTGGTGCTACATTCGAAACTTCAACAACATCCTCTTTCGAAACAAAAGGTAAGAAATTGCCTAATCTTAATAAATGTACCTAATTATAGAACTGGGTAATACGTTGCAGTTCTACTAAATTAGTCATATCGTAATTGAGTTTTTAAGGGATTGTATTCAGGGAAATTGCATTTTAAGGAATTGAGTTCTTATTAAGAATCCAATTTAATCATACCGTAATATCATCTAAATAATTGAACAAAAATTTAAGAATATTTGATTAATTAATTGAATGTCTAAACTCTACAATAGCAAAGAATATTTGGGTAATTTTAATTTTACCTAGTTATTCCTATAGAATATCCTTTAATCACACTTAAATAACATGCAATCATAATAACAAATAAAGTAATATAGATATTTAATATATTTTTTTTGGTTTCATCAAAACTATAATTATATATCTATCAACTATATTCCTATTTGTGTAAAATAGATAACCATGCATTAGGCTCAACCTTTTTTTTTTTTTAAGATTATACAAGCTCATATTATATATCTTTATCTTCAAGAAAACTAATACTACCTCTCTTATGACCTATCAAATATGTCTTTTCTGTCAATCTCATTATACTTTATCAAATTGCTCAGATAATAATCAAATATTCAAAAGTATTAAGTATACTGAAAAGAAATAGTCATAATAAAAGTACTGTTTTATGAAATAATAACAAGAATGTATGGTTCAATCCTACACTGCATCTCATAATGAAAGCTAAGTTCATGCGTTCTAAACCACAAAAATGAGAGGTCAAGGTGTTGCCCTATTTTTCCTTTTATCATTGCCTAAAATCTTGGTATACAATTATGTCATAGCCCGGATTATCAGCAAAAAATTTAAGTAAGATTGGATCTTAAAAATTCAAATTATGACATTGCACAAAAACTGTTAGTAACTCACAAACAAAACTATAATATTTGTAGCCATTGAATATGAGCAAATATATGTCATTTGACAACTGCATTATCGAACCTATTCAACCATATAACAAAATGATAACAACATATAAATTATAAAATCAATACAATGCACAATACAAGAAAACTGAAAACGATTTGCGGTTCTTTGACCACCTTGTGTAAACTTATACATGCATTCTCATACTTCAAACATTTAAATTATTTTGCTAAAACATCATCAAAACACATAAATTCAATAATCTTCACATGTTCCACTAAAATTAATACCTACCAATGGAAAACTTCCCACTGTCTAAGCCTATTAATTTTAAATTTGGTAACAATATAATGTTAGATAAAAACTCAGCAAGTGAATAAGATGGCATAATAATATACATGAGTTAAATGTGTAAAAGGAAATAATAAAACAAATGCCAACAATACACCTCACGACTATGGTCAAATACATGAAGATAGGTTTACAATTTTTTCCTCGTAAACATAGGCCTTAATCTATTATTCAATATCTGTGAAGAGAGCATGTCCTTATATTATCCCTATAGATGAAACTTACTCACTATTATCACACTTAGGAAAGCCATTATATGATCTCATCTTTTTCTTAATATATTTTAGTATGTCACAATATATTTTTTGTCAATTCTATATGATGATTCATTTTAAAAAAGTGAAAAAGATATCTATGAAACAAAATCTTTCTACAAAACGAAAATAATATAAAGTTCTTGTATACTTTGGTGTAGATTAATATGGTTCTTAAAAAATCTTGGACATGTAAGAATTTTCTTTAATGAATTTTAGCATTTTTCCTGAACTTGAACAATATAAGTAGAAATATAAAAAATATATAGAATAATGGGTGTACACGTAAGTTAAACATGAAAAAGAATACGTTTAAACACTTACATCTCACACGGAAATATGAATATGAAATTTTAAAATATTATGAAAGAAAATTTAATAATTTTAGCAAAAAATAATAATAAAGAAGCTTCAAATTCACCTGTATTGACTTGAATCAAAAGAAGTTTTAATGTTTTAGCCTTGAAATCCCTTTTTTATTATTTCTCCTCCTCTTCTATTTCTCTCTTTTCTTTTTGAATTCTCATAAAAATAAGTTAAAAAGAGACAAAATCATCTTATATAATTAGATTGACGCATGAGTGCAAATTACATACCCATCAAACAGAGAATAAAAATGGGTAGCGCATCCATCATTTATGAACTTAGACACTTAGAACCTAAAATTGGCACTCATATGCCCTTCATGTGAGTTAGGTGCCAATGAATCTATTATGCATGCATAAAATATCTTTATAAGCATCTCAGGCACGACCTATATTCTATTAGTGAATGAACTTGGCTCATACATCCATCATGTACCAAATAAAATAGTCTAACACTTAATATCTTACTCAAACCCGTGATTATTATTAATGATTTACTGAATTATATCAATTCAAATATTAATAAATTAAAATTAGTACTTAGATATATAGTCTTCCCCTCCTTATAAAAATTTTATTATCAAAATTCACATTCCTTAATTGAGAAATAAATGTGTATATTTCTCTCCAAGATATCATTTTCATGCTACAATGTGATTTTTTTAAATGAATGGCTTCTCCGCAATACTTTCAGTGTAAAATAATTTGTGTGAATACTTGATTGTATTGTCCTAAAATTTGAATCAGTTCTTCATTACACGTCGAGTCCTCATTAAATTTTAGAGATTTATATTCAATAAAATGCCGTGGATATTAAACACACTTGCAAAATATTG
>BSYO01000039.1:1251362-1405405 GCA_033239525.1 Nepenthes gracilis | reverse complement strand
GTTCATGGAGGTTAAGAAAGCACAGAACCTCCATATTTGTGCCATTCTTGAGCCTCGCATTAGTGGATGCGAGTGGATGCTCTATGTAAGGTAGGGCCTTTGGGATGACTATAATGGCCTATCTAGCATCATTACCGTCCCCTGGTGCTACATTCGAGACTTCGACAACATCCTCTTTCGAAGCAAAAGTAAGGTAGGAAATCGCCTAATCTTAATAAATGTACCTAATTATAGAACTGGGTAATGGGTTACAGTTCTACTAAATTAGTCATATCGTAATTGAGTTTTTAAGGGATTGTGTTCAAGTAAATTGTATTTTAAGGGATTGAGTTCTTATTAAAAATCCAAATTAATCATACCGTAATATCATCTAAATAATTGAACAAAAATTTAAGAATATTTGATTAATTAATTGAATGTCTAAACTCTACGATAGCAAAGAATATTTGGGTAATTTTAATTTTACTTAGTTATTCCTATAGAATATCCTTTAATCACACCTAAATAACATGCAATCATAATAACAAATAAAATAATATAGTTATTTAATATATATTTTTTGGTTTCATCAAAACTATGATTATATATCTATCAACTATATTCCTATTTGTGTAAAATAGATAACCATGCATTAGCTCAATCTTTTTTTTTTTTTTTTAAGATTATACAAGCTCATATTATATATCTTTATCTTCAAGAAAACTAATACTACCTTTCTTATGACCAATCAAGTATATCTTTCCTGTCAATCTCATTATACTTTATCAAATTACTCAAATAATAATCAAATATTCAAAAATATTAAGTATACTGAAAAGAAATAATCATAATAAAAGTATTGTTTTATGAAATAATAACAAGTGTATGGTTCAATCCTACACTGCATCTCATAATGAAAGCTAAGTTCATGCGTTCTAAATCACAAAAATGAGAGGTCGAGGTGTTGCCCTATTTTTCCTTTTATCATTGCCTAAAATCTTGGTATACAATTATGTCATAACCCGGATTATCAACAACAAATTTAAGTAAGATTAGGTCTTAAAAGTTCAAATTATGATATTGCACAAAAACTGTTAGTAACTCAAACAAAACCATAATATTTGTAGCCATTGAATATGAGCAAATGTACGTCATTTGACAACTGAATTATCGAACCTATTCAACCATATAACAAAATGGTAACAACATATAAATCATAAAATTAACACAATGCACGGTACAAAAAAAACTGAAAACGATTTACGGTTCTTTGACCACCTTGTATAAGTTTATACATGCATTCTCATACTTAAAACATTTAAATTATTTCGCTAAAACATCATCAAAACGCATAAATTCAATAATCTTCACATGTTCCTCTAAAATTAATAGCTACCAATGGAAAACTTCCAACTGTCTAAGCCAATTTTAAAGTTGGTAACAATATAATGTAAGATAAAAACTTAGCAAGTGAATAAGGAGGCATAATAATATACATGAGTTAAATGTGCAAAAAGGAATAATAAAACAAATGCCAACAATACACCTCACCGACTATGGTCAAATACATGAAGATAGGTTTATTATTTTTTTCTCGTAAACATAGGCCTTAATCTATTATTCAAAATCTGTGAAGAGAGCATGTCCTTATATTATCCCTATAGACGGAGCTTACTCACTATTATCACACTTAGGAAAGCCATTAAATGATCTCATCGTTTTCTTAATATATTTTAATATGTCACAATATAATTTTTGTCAATTCTATATGATGATTCATTTTAAAAGAAAAGTGAAAAAGATATCTATGAAACAAAATATTTCTACAAAACGAAAATAATATGAAGTTCTCATATACTTTGGCGTAGATTAATATGGTTCTTTAAAAATCTTAGACATGTAAGAATTTTCCTTAATGAATTTTAGCATTTTTCCTGAACATGAACAATATAATTAGAAATATAAAAAATATAAAGAATAATGGGTGTGCATGTGAGTTAAACATGAAAGGGAATACGTTTAACCACTTACATATCACATGGAAATATGAATATGAAATTTTAAAATATTATGAAAGAAAATTTAATAATTTTAGCCAAAAAAAAAAAAAAAGGAGCTTTGAATTCACCTGTATTGACTTGAATCAAAAGAAGTTTTAATGTTTTAACCCCGAAATCCCTTTTTTATTCTTTCTCTTCCTCTAGACAATCATCTTATATAATTAGACTGACGCATGAGTGTAAATTGTATACCCATCAAACATAAGAATAAAAATGGATAGCACATCCATCATTTGTGAACTTAGATACTTAGAACCTAAAATTGGCACTCATATGCCCTTTATGTGGGTTAGGTGCCAATGAACCTATTATGCATGCATAAAATATCTTTATAAGCATCTCAGGCGCGACCTATATTCTATTAGTGAATGAACTTGGCTTATACATCCATCATGTACCAAATAAAATAGTCTAACACTTAATATCTTACTCAAACCCGTAATTATTATTAATAATTCACTGAATTATATCAATTCAAATATTAATAAATTAAAATTAGTACTTAGATATTACGGTCTTTCCCTCCTTATAAAAATTTTATTATCAAAAGTTATATTCCTTAATTAAGAAATAAATGTGTATATTTCTCTCCAAGATATCATTTTCATGCTACAATGTGATTTTTTTTAAATGAATAGCTTCTCCGCAATACTTTCAATATAAAATAATTTGTGTGAATACTTGATTTCATTGTCCTGAAATTTGAATCAGTTCTTCATTACACGTCAAGTCCTCATTCATTTTTAGAGATTTATATTCAATAAAATGCCATGGATATTAAACATACTTGCAAAGTATTAAAACATAAAAAATATTATAAAAATCTACTAAATTAGGAAGTATGATTAATTTGTAAGTCATTTCTTCAATTTAATAAAAAATTTTAAATTGCTCAATGAATCCTAACTTCAATTTTTTCTCAAACCCAAATCTTAAACTCCTTACAGATTGTGATGTTTTCAAATATACGTGATCTTCAATATCAAAACTTAACTCAAACCTCTACGATTTGCATAAATCTTTTACTGACTTTAAGCTACTTTCAACTAGTCTCAAATTAAATGAATATTCTCCTTATTTCTCGTATCACATTTGGCCCCAAAAGCCTTCAATATCTACTCTCATCCTACTTCATTAAGAAATAATACTTTTTTTCACAAAGAGTTTCAAAATATGTCATAGTAATATCCATCTGATAACTATTATTATAGGTAAATTCAGTTAATGCAAAATAATCTTCTCCATTTTCTTTCATATATAGAAACAAAACTCTCAACATGTATCTAAAATTTGAATAGTATGATATGACAATTTGTCCATTTATGAATAAAACATTGAATTAAAATTTAATTTTGTACCCAATTCTTGATACAAGCTCTCCCAAAATCTAAATACAAATCTTGAATATCTATCAAATACAATTGAAACCTAAACTCCATGAAGCGTCACCATCGCATGAATATATAACTTTGTCAAACGATCTATAAAGATCATCATGCTAACGGCAATGAAATGTGTCGACTTTTTCAATCAATCTAAAATCAACCACATTGTATCATGATGCTAGACTGAACTTACAAATTCCATTGCAAAATTGATGGTTATATTCTCACGCTTCCTTCTAGGAACATGCATCGGTTGTCAAAGACCTAACGACTTTTTATACTCAACTTTCACTTATTGACAAATTATATATATTTTCACAAAAGCCATAATTGTTCACTTCATATACTTTACCAAAATATCTTCAACAAATTTTAACACATTTTATTAATCTTTGAAGGGGTTTTATATCTTGATCAATAACCATGAGTGAAAATTTCTTCATACAGTTCATCAATATTAGGTGCATAAATGCTATCCTAAACCCTTAAAACTTCATCCAGCCCAAATGTTGAACTAAGCCTTTGATTTTCTATTACAATATTTAAAAAAATAGATCATCCATTTGGATCCTCTTAATCTTTTTAGAATCTCCAATTGCATTTGAAAATAAGAAAGAATCATACGAGTACCTTGTGAGTGTAGCTAGATGTTTCACTCCTTTATCATGTCTAACATTTATGATTTTTTTATCATTAGATGGGCTGCCAAGCCCACTAAATTTCGGATAAACAAACAACCACTAAGTTTGCTTTTTTGGTTGGTATTAATATCATAGTTATCATCCTTTAATAAATTCATCTATAGCTTCTATATTATATATCAATTCTTTTTAGAGAACAAATACTATAAACTTTTGTGTTCAAAATACTCAATGAACATTTCATAGTATTTTCATATCTTCAAGGCAAAGACAACAATTGCCAACTCTAAATTATGAATAGGATCATAAGTATTGAGATAATAACCCATCTATGCTATATCAGCATACAACCAAATATCTCTTATAAGTATCACAATAAATTATAAATCTTTCAATACCTTTAAAATGGCTAAAATTGGGATGCTTGTCAGACAATTCTTCAATTTCTAAAATCTTCTTCCACTCTGATCATTTCATAGAAGACTACTTTCTTTTACGTTAAGTAGGTTAATGGTACCACAATTTTTAAAAAATTTTCGAATAATATTTTATAATAACAAGCTAAACTAAGGAAATTCTATACCTCAGTTACATTTGGTAGCCAACACCAACTTTGTGTCCATCTTAATATTTTTTGAATTTTTTAGGAAACCTACATTTAAAATGATGTGGCCTACCACTTCCTTAAACCAACACTCACATTTCTTTAACTTTACAGACAACTATCTTTCTCTAAGTGCCTACAGTGCAATCTAGAAATGGACCATAGCTCCTTGAATAAACAACCATAAAGTAATCCAAATAGCATTAGAACAATCAGTTCATATTATCCATGAACCTTGTAGGGGCATCAGTTAAACCAACATTTAAAATGATGTGGCCTACCACTTCCTTAAACCAACACTCACATTTCTTTAACTTTATAGACAACTATCTTTTACTAAGTGCCTACAGTGCAATCTAGAAATGGACCATAGCTCCTTGAATAAACAACCATAAAGTAATCCAAATAGCATTAGAACAATCAGTTCATATTATCCACGAACCTTGTAGGGGCATCAGTTAAACCAATGACATCGCTAAAAATTTATAATGGCCAATCCTTGTCTAGAAAGCCATTTTTGATAGATCTTGTTTCTTAGTTTACAATTAGTGATATTCCAATCAAATATCATTCCTTGAGAAAATTTAAGCAACTTGCAATTAATCAAACAAATTATCCATTCTCAAGAAGGGATACTTATTATTGATCATTAATATATTCAATCATAGGTATTCTATACATGATCTCATAGGTCCATCTTTTATCTTTACAAAATAATATCAGTACACCTTAAGGTGATATGCTTGATCAGATAAAATATTTATCAGACAGCTCTTTCAGGTTCTTCTTTACTTTTTTCAACTCTAAATGAATCATCCCATACAAAGCTTTAAAAATTATCATAAATCCTAATACCAAATTAATAACAAATTCAATCTCCATACTCAACAATAATTTGAATAAACCCATCGGAACATATCTTTAAACTTTCTTACCATTGAAATTTTTTTAGCTAGAACATTGTGACTCCTAATGGTAGTAACATGGGCAAGGTATATTTGACCCCTTCCTCACATTAAATGACTTAAATACAATGTAGAAATTATATATGCCAACTCATTACACTTAGTCCCTTGGAAATAAAAGGGTTAACACACTAAAATTTTAAAACTACGCTCTCTTATTAAAATGGTCTACACAAGTATAATAGCATACTAATTAATCCATACATAAAATTATGGCAAAGTCATACATGCCCAACTGTATCAAATCTTCTAACAACCCAAACCCATGAACCCATACCATGTACCTAGGTATACAACGTTGGCTATGAAAGACTTACTTAATAGGTGTAGACACCATTAAAACATTATCTAGAATTTTAGGTAGTAAATGCAAATGAATATGTTATATTTTACCACCAAAGGGGAATGCTTTTTTTTTTTTTTTTCTTTTGGTAAGTAAAAGGGGAATGCTTCAGCATTATTAGCTGTGATAGAATATGCCTTCCCCAAAGTGCTAGTCCTTCTTTTTGTCTGCCTCAACGATAGGAGCATTCCTTGATTAAATTACCGAATTGGCTATAGTTATAACACACTCTTAATTGTTTAAAATATGATTGCCCTCTATGAAATCTTCACAAAATTCTTAAGGTGTTCATGATTGTTGTCCTTCCCGGTGCCCTTTGAATTTCATAGCCTTCCTAGTCCCTTTATGTCTAAGCATAGAGCTATTGTGAGATTCTCCTGATCACAAGCTCTAATATCCATGACATGCATTTGTTTTCTCAAAAAATTTGCTCTTTTATTCTTTGTCTCAATGAGCAAACATGTTCCAACACTTCTTTATAGATTCTTATAACAAATGATACCAACTGCCTTCAAACTGTGTTGTTCAAGCCTTGCAAAAAATTCTAAGCCTATTTACATCAAGCACCGATTGTGGCGCAAATCAATCTAGCTTGATAAACTTTACATTATATTTCATCACAAAGTTTCTTCTATATCATAACCTTGAGAATTTATCCTCTTTCAACACTTGGAGGCTCATTAAAAAATGTTTATCATAAATTTTCCATGGATACATTACATGAATTCTCTTTGTCATGGCCCACTAATGACCAGCTTTATCGTTTTGCTTATATGGAACCAACCTTACTTTCCCATAATCCAAATAGTCAATCACCTCAAAGACATTTTTTATAATATGTATGCAAATTTCAGCTTTTAATGGATCCAAATCTCCCTGAAAAATAGGAACACGTTCATTTGCGAATTTTTCATAAGACTTCATCAACTCTCCTGGATTTACTCCAGCTCCCCAAATCCCAACAAGCCCAGGATTTTGGGGCGCACGGACTAGGCAGTCCATTACCTCAACCATTCTCGCCAAGACTTCGAGGAGCTCATTCTCTCAGTTAGATTCCACATCACCTTAGCTTCTAGACATTCTTGCACATATAACATTACTATTCACAAAGTTTAGGTCCTCTTAATAATGTAGGAGATCTCCCTTATGACTTCCTCTAATAGCATCACTAATCACTACCCAAATTATTAACATGAAATTTAACTAAGATTAGGTCACAAATATTTAGACAGTGATAATATATAAAATCCATTAGTAACTTGCAAACAATATTATTATAATCTATTATAGGATATGATCAAATTTACGTCGTTTGACTACTAAATTCTTAAACTTACTCAACCATATAATAATAAAATGGCAACATATAAATCATAAAGCATCACAATAAAAAATACAAGAAATCTAAAATAATGTTCGTCCCTCGGCAATATTTATAAATTTATACATGCTCTTTCATACTTAAAATATTTAAATTGTTTTCATATAACATTATCAAGGACACATAATTTTCATAATCTTTACATACTCCTTTAAAATGAATACCCACCAATCCAAAACTCTTAAGTAATTCAAGTATACTAATCTCAAATACAGTACCAATACAATGTGAGCTAAATCTCAAAAAATAAATAAGGAGGCTAGGGATAAACATCACTTACTAGAGTCGAATACATAAAAGTTCGTTGAAGTATTTTTTTTTTCCTCCATAAACAGGTCTATTAGAAAGCCATCAGATGACCTTTTAATTTTCTTAATTTGTTTTGATATGATATAATATGTGTTTTATTAATTTTTTTATAATACTTTATTAAAAAAAATGTGAAAAAATAATAACAAAATGACATCTTTTTACAACATAAGCCTTTTATAAACTTAGATGTAGAGATTTAATATGAGTTTTAAGAAATTTTAGATATCAAGAGATTTCTTTAATAAATTTCAACATTTTTTCATGAATTTGAATAATATACTTCAAAATCTAAAAAATAAAGAAAGTAATGGACCTCCATATGGATATGTGTGCAAGCCATACATAAAAAGTATCAGGGATAAACACTTCCGTGTAAATGAAAATATAAATCTCAAATTTTAAACAACTATGACAAAGAAATTGAGAAATATTAAAAAAATGATAAAAAAAAATTAGGCTTGAAATTTTTTTTTTTTTTGTTTTGACTTGAATCATAAGAATTTTTAAAGTTTTAGTTTCAAAATCCTTTTTTTTTTCCCTTCTTTTTTCTCTTCTTCTCATATCTTTTTCTCGTTTCATTTTGAATTCTTATGGAAATGAGATAAAAAGAAGCAGAATTCTCTTACATATCCAAACCAGTGAATGAGCACAAATTGCCCATCTATCAAGTGTGAGGCTAAAAATAAATAGTATATGAGCACTTTTGATGCGTAACCTTAGGCATTTAAAATCTAAAATTGGTACATATGTATCCATCATACATACATCAGGCCCTTGATGTATATCAGGCACCACCTATACTACTATCACCGTAGGATCACACTCATACTCCCATTAGGCACCAAACACAATAATCTAATACTTAAGACCTCACTCAAATCCATAATTGTATTTAATAATTTGCTTGATTACTTTGATTCAAGCATTCAAATATAAAAATTAGTACTTGAATATTACATTCTTCCATCTTTCACAAATTTTGATATCAAAATTTACTTATTTTAATTAAGAAATAAATATGAATAGTTTTTTTGGGATCTCATCTTCATTATCCCCCATAGCTTCCTCAAATAAATGGTTTCTCAATAATATTTTTATTAAAGAGATAATTTTCTTATGGAGCGCTTGATTTCGTATTCTTAAAATCTAAATCAATTCTTCAATATATGTCAAATACTTATGAATCCTTAAGGGTTTATGCTTAATAATATGCGAAGGATTATAAATATACTAATAGAATATTAACACAAGAAAATCGTTATGAAAATTTATCAAATTAGGAAATAAGACTAATTTATAAACCACTTCACTAATTCTTTACAAACTTTTGAATGATTCAATGAATGTTGGCTTTAATTTTTCCTTCAACCAAAACCTTTGGACTCATTTACATAGAGATACATATAAAAATATATAATCTTTATTTTCAAAACTTAACTGACGATTTACATAGATCTTTAGCAGACTTTGAGTTACTTGGTGTTGATCTTGAATTAAATGAATCTTCTCCGTTATTTATTATATCACTTCTCATCCTAAAAGCCTTCAGTCTCCAATCACTTTCCTATTGATGGAGGAATGATAATTCTTTTTATTAGAGTTTCAAAATGTATTACATCGATACTTGTCTGATAATTATTATTGTAGGTAAACTCGACTAATAACAAATAATCATTTTACTTTCATTCATTTCTATAACCGAAGCTCTTAACATATAATAATTTGATCATATCCTAAACCAAGTATGCAGCTATCACTTAATCCTTACAAATTCATCTTTGATAGTGTTCTATTCTCACCCCCTCTCCCCCCCTTTTTTGAGCTATTAGTCTCATAAACCCCCCTCCCTCCAAAACATTATCAAATTAACTTGAAATTTTTATCTAATAGTCACTTGATAATTTGACGTATTTTACCATAAAACTTTAGTACTATGGGAACTCATTTGCACTCTGCATACTTTTAGGTAAACTTACTTTAGATTTTGTTTCTTCGTTGGTTATAAGCGAACTTTTTGAATACCACGTAACTAGTCACCAATCATCCCAAACCTCTACTTCCAGCACTTTTTTATGGAACTCCTCAAACAAGTCCCCAAAATCCCTCTTTGTTCTAGTGAAGAAGAAGAAGCCATGAAGCATTTGAAGCCTCACTTCCTAAAGAGAAAGGGTTCCTTGGTCCTTCCCTTTACTTTTATCAAGGCTTTTGGTGCCCCTCCAGAATCCTTGACGATGTCATCTCCTTTCAGAAACACTTTGTAGCTCAAGATGGTGACATCATCTTAGCAACTAAACTGAAATCTAGAACAAGTTGGCTTAAGGCCCAAACCTTTGCAACTATCAACCGTGCCCTTTACCCAACTAACCATTCGAATCACCCTCTTCTCACCTCCAACCCTCATGAGCTTGTGCCATTCATGGAGTTCAACGTCTACGCACATGGCAACCAGCATCTACTTCACCCAAACAACAGTTGTTCTAGGCTATTCTCAACCCACATTCCCTGCGCAGCCCTACAAAATCCATCAAGGATTTCCATTGCCACATTGTTTACCTATGTCGGAACCCTTTTGACACATTCATTTCGTTCTGGAAATTCACAAAAGGCGGAATGTCAAAGGTAAATCCTATCTTAGTTGATATAGCTTGCCTGCCCGAGATTTGTGTTCCCAAATAATTAGGTGAGATGTTGGAAAACAAGGAAATATAGAGTTCACAGTGAAGATGAAAGGTAAGACTGTTCACAAAAAATTAAGCAAGATTGGAGAGTAATATTAATGTTGAGTATATAATATGTCTTCTGAGAAACTAATATGCAGGAATGTGTAGCTTTTTGATGTATCAAGTGTCCAATTGTGTGGGGTCATCTATTTTCCATCATCCTTTGTCCTGTCACATCCAACACAAAAATTGCTGACTAATTCTGCTGTGTGTGTGTTTGCGTGTGGAATGAATATAAATTCAACAGGGTATGTCCCTTGAAGAAGAGCAATCATCAATGGCAGAATACTTTGAATACTTCAGTAGAGGAGTAGAAGGATTTGGGCCCTTCTGGGACCATGTTTTGGGGTATTGAAAGGAGAGTTTGGAAAGGCCGGACAAGGTGTTGTTCGTCAAGTATGAGGACTTGAAGGACTACGACGGCATAAGGGAGATAAAGAGGTTGGCTGAATTCCTGAGTTTTCCTTTCACTGCTGAGGAGGAAAGAGAAGGTGTGATACATGAAATAGCAAAGCTTTGTAGCTTGGAAAATTTGAAGGATTTGGAGGTCAACAAGAAGGGCAAGTGTATGCCTCATGTTGAGAACAAGATGTTCTTCAGAAAAGGGGACGTGGGTGATTGGGTTAAGTATTTCACCACTTCCATGGTTGAGCTTTTAGTTCAGGTCATCAAGGAGAAATTCAGCCGCACTAGTTTGACATTTAGGTTCACCTTGCTAGCTTGCGATTTTATTGTCTTCTCCCTATTTCCCTAAAGTTCCATTAAAAAGCATTTTTGCGGAAGTTATCCTATAGATACGGTATTTATGCATGTTCAAAATGTAAATTATAACATTTATTATAGTATTCTATCCTATGGTAGCTTGTCATTTCTATTAATTAATTGGTATATGTGTTGCAAACACTATATTTAATGATATAATTTTCGTTGAATAACCACTAATTGTAATGCTTAGTAGATATTCTTTTCAAGAAGTAATATTGGCAGACTAAGTTTTTGTCAAAAAATATTGACAGATTAACAACTGCTTGATTGGTTAATCAGTTGTATGGGACAGTTTAAATTAAATTGTATCAAACTATAGAACATTTTGTTCACTCCTAACTAAAAAGTCGGCCTTATTTGTTCTTGAGGCAACGTTAACAATTTAATCCTTCCTAACTCCCACTATTAGTTTTTGTTTTTTGACTTGTCGATAGATGATAAAATTAAACTTGAAACCCCAAGTCCGATAACTTTATCCCCAACAAACCAAACAATTCCATTACCAAAAATTTTCTTATGTTTATTGTTGTGCTCACGGATATACTAATATGCAATATATATATATATATATACACACACATGGGAAAGAAAATACCAACGTGCAATATGGGGTTTTCTTTGTAGACCTCCTTACAAAGATTTTTCTTTATTCTTTAGTATTTTCCATTTTCTAAAACTAATATGTTTTAAAGGTATGATCAAAACAGTTATTCATCATAAATGAAAACAGTATACAACTATGTTTTTGCTTTAGGTTCCATCGGTACTCATTCGCACATAAAGCGTATTCTTGATGTGGGCAATAAACTGCTGCCCCGAAAAGAAAAAGACTAGAAGGATGAAGAAAACCTACTATAAAATGGAGTTCTTCTTTGTGGGTAGGTTTTATAGTCAGGCCTTCTCCTGTATTTGTATTTAAAGGCCAATCTTTTGTTTGTCGAAAAAACCTGATAGGTAATCTGTAGCCTATTAAGTTTTTAAAGGACTAACTAGTAAAAAATATTTAACTTTTTTAAGAATTAAAGTTAAAAAATAACAATTTTAAAAAATAACAATTAACCATAAGATACTCAAATATATAAAGTTTATGCAATAAGAATTTGATGTTTTTCACCAAAATTATCCTAATTCAAGTGATGTGCATGGACAAAATTGTAAGGGGAAAAAAAAAATATATATATATATCTTTTTAAATTCAAACAACTTTAAATTAAATTGTCTTATAAACTTAAGTAAAATCTACCAATTAAAATCTTTCTCATCAAATAAGATACGATTTGACGTCCAATTATTTAAAGTTGATGTTAAAACATGTTGACACAACACATTACTAGAATTTGGGTACGTCAAACAATCTTTTTTTTTTTTTTTTTGACGTGAATGGTGGTTTAAGATGTACTAATTTGATTAAAATAATATGAAGTTATAAAACTAATTCAATTTCATTAATATTTAATAAAAGAATATATCTAAAAAATAATAATATAATAAACTTAATTTGATGAGACAAAGATAAAATAAAAATAATTTTGACCTGGAACACACACATTTATTATGAGCCAGTTAACCGGCACAAGTAAACTGTAAGGAACATTTAGTTCCTAACTGCACACTAGTAAGGGACATTTGTGCTGCAAGTGGATGACCCAAAGAATGCTTTAAATTCAGATTTTCATCTCAAAACGTTTGTATAGGAACTCTTAAACTTTCAAATTTAAATTGTACACAAAATAAATAGAAATAAAAATTTTAGCAATTTAAGATTAATTTTTTGAATTATTCTTTAATATTAAAGACAATAATTATACCTAATAAATGAGTTAGAAAGAAGAAACAATAAAAGATTCAAACATTAGACTCCGAAAGAATATTTCAGAGGAGAATTACGTATTCTAAAGGACAAGTTTTGAATATTTTTTTACAGTTTTAGTGCTATAGAATTAAAGGTTACATATTATTATAACTAACTAGTGACCGAATACGCTAAAGATTTTTAAGTTCATAAAAATGTTAGGTGATGTTACCTTTGAATTTTGGAGTTAGAGTCTCATCTTGCCCTTGTGATAAAGGTTTTGGTATTTAAAAAGGCATAAAAGTTAAGGCATGGCTAGTATCTCATTGTGGTAGTACAAGTTACAACCCAAAAGTTGAATTGGTTGTTGGCAATTCAATCTTGCCACCACCACTTATATATTCGGTTGTGGGTCATGAGGGTTTCTCTTAACATTGGAACAAGTAGATAATACATTCTTTGAGGGGCAATCAGTTGAGGCACAAAATACTTGCCAAGTATAGGGAGTCAACTGGTTACTTAATAGAGTAACCCAATATCCTTCAACTTACTGTTGGAGTCACTCCCTTGTGAGAAAATGGCTACGAACTTATGCACGGATTTGGTTCGCGAACTTGTGAGCTAACTGTCAAGGAATTCAGAAACTAAACGAGGACATTATGTAATGTCTGAAGGCGTTGTTCCTCAGTTGTAGCACGAGGACTTAGATTGGGTCCAAGGATTTATATTGTGGACGAGTACTCTGAGGAAGGTATGGTGCAGATTTGGCACTTGCACAAGAATGGCTTCAAGAGGACGGCCAGTCACCAAAAAGGTTGTATGGTACGAGAGTACACGTGGAAGTCAATTCAGAAAATTTACTGAGCATATGCAATATCTGTAGAGTCGTTTCTGTAGGTCACAATCTTTTGTAGGGCAGAGCCGTTACAAAGTATTTCTACAAGGTACGATCTTTTGTAGGGTAGAGCTGATACAGAGCTATTACAAAGTTGTACGTTCATCAAGCGGCTATCTGTACATGTGCCCTTCATGTTGGCTTGGTTGCTACTTTTAATAGACTGTATATATATTGTATTGAGTCTGTGAGCTGTGTAAGATGCATGAGAAATAGAGAGAGTGAAAAATAGAGAAAAGAAAGATAGTAGTGAGTAAATATACAAAGTGCTAGGTCTTTGTATTTTACATGCTTTGTTCTTCAATTTTTCTTCTCTCTTGGGCTTGTGTAGCCGTGTGGTTTGTGTAACCAATCTCATTAGTGGATTTTATTTGTGGATTAAGTATCCCATGATTTTTTTCTTATTTGAAAAGGGTTTTTCATGTAAAAATTTTTGGTGTTCTATTCTTCTTTCACTCCTCTATGTGTGTGCGTGATTCTATGAATTGTTATCCAATCGCCCCTTTCTGTGCCAACAAGTGGTATCAGAGAGTACGGTTGAGAACTCTATCTAAATGGTGTCGCTGTCTTCAAAGAATTTATTGTTTAGTATGGAACAGTTCAACGGCTAAGGTAACTTCATCTTTTGGCAAGAGAGGGTAAAGAACATCCTCAATCGAGAAGGTACGGTGAAAGTATTGTGAAAGAAGGAAGAGAAGTCGAAAAACTTGACTGAGGAAGAATGGCAAGATAAAAATGATCTTGCTAACTATACCATAAAGTTGTGTCTGATGGATAACACACTCCAAGAAGTTCTTGGTCTGACAGACCCAGCATATGTCTGAAAGAAGCTGAAAAATCGATACAAGTCCAAATCCTGACAACCAGGCTGCATGTGAAGAAGCAATTTTATGGCCTACGATTGTCAGAAGGTGGGAGTTTTAAAAAGCATTTGGATGAGTTTAACAGAATAGTGACACAGATGTCGGCCCTTGATGAGGAGATTAAGGAGGAGGATAAGGTGTTGGTATTACTGGCTTCTCTGCCAGTTTCATATGACCATATCGTCACAATTTTATTATTTGAAAAGGACACGCTTAAATTGGACAATGTCATTATTTCCTTACTCATGAATGGGTCAAGGTCATTATTTTCTTACTCATGAATGGGTCAAGGTGGTCACAATGGGCCTCAACCTCTTCGCATTCTGAGGTACTTATGATCGAGTCCACGGAAAGGAGTAGGGGACGCAGTCAGAATCCTAAAGAGAAGGATTGCAGTAAATACCGGTTAAGGTATCAAAATTTTGAGTGTCATCACAGTGGTAAGAAGAGCCACATCAAGAAAAGCACTACTTTAAATAGAAGCGTGAAAATGCGATGAATGAGAAAGGAGAAAATAGACGTGGAGAAGAAAAACCCTCAGTCTCAATGGTCACAGGAGGCGATCTCTTATTGACGTATGAAGAAAATGTAGCAAGTCTAACGGATCATGAGTTTGGCTGGGTGGTTGGTTCTGTGCCTCTTCTGCATGTTAAGTCTAAGAGAGGACTGTTCACTTCATATACTCCTGGAGATTTTAGAGTGATAATGATGGGTAACGATGAAACATCCCCAATTGTTTGTAGAGGTGACATCGTACTGGTCAATAATAATGGGATTAAATAATTGTTGAAAGATATACAACATGTTCCTGACATCCAGCTGAATATAATTTCAGCCGGCCGGCTTGATAATGAAGGTTATTGCAATACCTCCTATGAAGGTGAATGAAAGCTGACTAGAGGATCTCTGATTATAGTACGTGGAAGGAAGCACTTCGGCCTATATTTAACGAAGGCATGTGCAGTGACCAGAGACGTGAACTCCACTATAAGCAAGGAGTCCGAGGATCTGTGGCACCGTAAGCTGGGCCACATGAATGAACGTGAATTGTGTCATTTGGTCAGGAATGGCCTTATCCTAGGAGTGGAAGAAGACGGACTAAGAATGTGTTTTCATTGTATAGCCGGCAAGTAACTGAGAGTCTCGTTTCATAGAGACTTGTCCTCTACAAAGATGGAAGTACTCGATCTGGTCCACACAGGTATATGTGGACCATTCAAGGAGAAGTCTTTTGGTGGAATCTAATATTTTGTATATTTCATTGACGATTGTTCCAGGAAACTATTGGCTTACCCACTGAAAACCAAGGACCAAGTCCTCAATACATTTGAGTAGTTTCGTACTCTGATAGAGCGTCAGACGGGAAAGAAACTGAAAACCATCTGATGTGACAATGGAGGTTAATACATTGGAGTATTTGATACCTATTACCGATCTCATGACATTAGGCATCAGAAGACACCACCAAAAATGTCATAGTTAAACGGAGTGATCGAGCGGATGAACCGTACACTTTTGAAGAGAGTGAGATGCATGATTTCAGAAACAAAGCTTCCTGCATCCTTTTGGGCAGAAGCACTGAGGACGGCGGCCTATATCATTAATAAGTTGCCCAGTAAGCCACTGAAGGGTGAAGTGCCTGAGAAGAAATGGTCAGGAAAGAGCCCTCCTATGACTATCATCGAGTGTTTAGATGCAAAGCCTTCATTCATGTCCCAAAATATGAAAGAACCAAGTCAGAGTCAAATACGATGCAGTGTGACTTTCTGGGTTATGGGAAAGATAAATTGAGTTACAGATTTATAACCCAACTGAGAGAACTTGTTCGGTCTAGGGACATAACTTTTATTGAAGATGAAATAATTGAGGAGATTGGTAAGAGGACTAAGTCTAATGCTAGTCGGATGGACAAGATGAGTGTTAAAATTGTCCGTTAAATACATCTACAAGACGAGGACAATGTCCCAAGAGTGGTCGAGAATAAGAATGAGTTAGTTATGACATCTAACGAGGACTATTATTAAGTCGCTCCTCAACCGGACAAAGAGGCTCCAGTCCAATGATCCCTGAGGAACAAACGGTCGTTCGTCTGTCTGCCATCTAGTGAATATGTCCTGCTCACTGATGCCGGAGAGTTTGAGGCATTTGAAGAGGCTATAAAGGATGTGAATAAGGAGAGATAATTGAAAGCCATAGAAGATAAAATAAGCTCTCTCTATGAATATCATACTTTTGAATTGGCTAAATTGTTCAAGGGAAAGAGAGTTCTAAAGAATAAGTGGGTCTTCCATTTAAAGACTGATAAAAACACGACACAGCCAAGATACAAGGCTAGGCTGGTGGTAAAAGGCTTTAATCAACCGAAAGTGGTTGATTTTAATGAGATTTTTGCCATGGTGATGAAGATGTCTTCTATAAGGGTTGTACTTGGCTTGGCTACTACTCAAAATCTAGAGGTGGAGAAGTTGGATGTCCGGACGGTTTTTCTCCATGGTAATCTTGAAGAAGAAATTTACATGGAGCAGTCAGAAGGTTTCAAGGTTAAAGTGAAAGAACGACTTGTCTATCATCTAAGGAAGAGCTTGTACGGTTTGAAATAGGTTCCAAAACAGTCGTACAAGAAGTTTGAATCTGTCTTGGTCGGTTAAGGGTACCGAAAGACAACTTGTGACCACTGTTTATTTACCAGAAAATTTTTTGAAGACGACTTTGTCATCCTTCTCTTTTACGCAGATGACATGTTAATCGTTGGATGCATTAGCACTTCGATAAAAGAGCTGAAGCAACAACTTCGGCAATCATTTGCTATGAAGGACTTGGGATCGGTGAAATAGATTCTTGACATTGGAATAATTCGCGACCAAGAGGTAGGAAGATTATGGCTGTCCCAAGAAAGTTACATTAAAAATGTACTTTAGCGTTTTAACTTGGATAAATCCAAGCCTGTGAGCACTCCACTGGCGAGCCACCATAGATTGAGTAGTCATCAGAGTTTATCCTCGGATGCTCAGAGAGCATATTTGAGAAGCTTACCTTACTCCTTAGCCATAGGAAGCCTAATGTACACTTTGGTATGTACAAGGCTGGACATAGCACACACAGTTGGTACTATTAGCCCTTTTTAGTCAAACTCGGGAAGGGAGTATTGGTCTGCGGTCAAATAGATAATGAGATATATCCAAGGAATTTCTAAGAGGTGCCTGTGTCATGTAAGTGACAAGCCTCATTTGGTGGGATACTCGGATGCTGACATAACCGGGGACATTGACTCCCGTAAATCCATCTTAGGATACTTGATAAAATTTATTGGATGTGCAGTCACCTGGTGGTCAAAGTTGCAGAGGTGCATCGCCCTTTCCAATATTGAGGCTGAGTACATTGCAATGATAGAAGTTTACAACGAGATATTATGGAAGAAAAAGTTCATCCAAGAATTGGGTCTCAGACAAGAAAAGTATGAGATACTATATGATAGTCAGAGTGCCATATATCTTTACAAGAACTCCTCATTCCATTCTAGATCGAAGTATATTAATATTTGATACTATTGGATGAGAGATGTTATTGAAGCATGCTTGCTGTCACTGGAGAAGGTTGAGACTGAAGAAAATGGTATGGACATATTGACCAAGATTTTACTGAGAGGTAAAAATGACGCTTGCTGTAGTTTGGCTGGGTTAATGGATTCCAATTTTCCACGGCCGTGAGGGAAAACTTGTTAGGGTTGCTTCCTTGTGGGAAAATGGCTGTGGACTTATGCGCGGATTTTATTTATGGACTTGTGAGCTAATCGTCAGAGGATTTTGAAAATAGACGAGGACATTGTGTAATGTCTGAAGGCGTTTCTCAGTTGTAGCACGAGGACTTAGATTGGGTCCGAGGATTTATATTGTGGACGAGGACTTTAAGGAAGGCATAGTGCAGATTTGGCACTTGCACAAGAATGGATTCATGAGGACGGCTAGTCACCAGAGAGGTTGTATGGTCTGAGGGCACACGTGGAAACCAGTTCAGAAGATTTACTCAATATGCACAATATCTGTAGAGCCGTTATAGAACCGTTTTTATAGGGAACGATCTTTTGTAGGGCAGAGCCGTAACAGAGTCATTTCTGCATGGCATATTTTTTGAAGGGTAGAGCCGTTGCAGAGCTGTACATGAGCCAGCCAGCTGTCTGTACGTGTTCCCTTCACGTTGGCTTAGTCGTTGCTTTCAACAGCTTGTATATATATTGTATTGAGTCTGTGAGCTGTGTAAGATGCATGAGAAATAGAGAGAGTGAAAAACAAAGAAGAGAGAGAGTAGTGAGTAAAAATACAAAGTGATAGGTCTTTGTATTTTATATGCTCTATTCTTCAATTTTTCTTTTCTCTTGGACTTGTATAACCATGTGGTTTGTATAATCAATCTCATATGGTAGATCTCATTTGTGTGCTAAGTGTCCCGTGATTTTTTTCTTATTTGAAAATAATTTTTCACGTAAAAATTCTTGGTGTTTTATTCTTCTTTCACTCTGTATGTGTATGCGATTCTGTGCATTATTGTCTAGCCGCCTCTTTCTGCGCCAACATTTACCTCTCTCATTTAATATTGACTACCATGTAAAACATAATCAGGTTCTAAAATCTTAGTTGTCTAACTACTTGATTGATAGGACCGAGTTGTCAAAATTGTAATAGTTTAGTCTAACTACCATGTATGGTCTGTATTCTATTAGGCTACCATTGGCTTATTCTTGTTGGTATATACTGATCAATTTTGAGCATATTATTATATTCTTAGGTTAGGTTGATGGGATTAGATCAGGTTAAAGTAACATTGGACCCAATAATAGTCCCCAACCTAAAAGTTTGAAATCGAGCTTCGAGGATGTTCAATAGGGCACACCACATCATCTTTATTTTTCCATTGAATCCTCTATTTCTTCCCAATAAGTGTTGTGCTCTTTGCAATATTTTATTGTGGTGGTTATGTTATTGAATTAGTATGCTTTGTCCGGTCTTCTTTGTAGATATTATCTCAATAGGTTTGAACACCAATTATGAAAATTAGTTACATTGGTTAGGTAAGTTGCCTAAAATGCAGCGCTTTTAGCTTGCTCTACTGGCTATAAAGAGAAGCAGGCTTATCTTTCGTTCACATTACACTTTATTTTTAATTCCCCTCACTAATGGAGTCAAGGCAACCTTCTAGATCACACTAACATTGAGTGAGCATTTGTCATAATTGAAAGATGAGCAAAAGAGACTCTACAGTGACAATTTGCAAAATGTTAGTAGTAAAGACTATTTTGGTTTCTTTCATTTAGATAGCGAACCACATTGATTTTCTTATTTTAGGTAACACACATTCTAAATAGCCTTATTTTAACCAATGACTAGTGGAGCTTGACAGTGAAAGGGCTATTCTTATTTTTCAACCCATTCCATCCTTGGCTTCCTCTACAAGGTCACTGTTACAGTTGTACATGGTGACTTAATAGGTGATACTAATAGATGATACTTTTGGAGCTAGCTCATTTTTTTTTTATTTTTCCTTCCCATGGGTATTAGGCTTGGATTAAAATATCTAGCTACAAATGTAATTTGTTTAATTTTTTTATGCAAAAATTAATAGAATATCAATTTGTTTAGCCCTTATTCATATATTCGACTATTAATATATTCCTTTTTAGAACTTGTATGTTCCATTATGCACACTTTTTTGCTTAAAAATTAATCATTCGTATGTTTATTGATTCATCATGTCCCAACTACCTAATTGGATGACCATTGGATGAACTCTAATTGTTAAGACCGGGTCTTTAAAATGCTAATAGCTTGATCCTAGATCCTTTGCGTAATCTCAACTTGTGTTTATAGATCTGACCTAATTAAAAATATTTATTGGACTTGAAATTATCGTTTGAGTAGAATTCAAGCATTGAAGAAACGTATGTTTGTCTTCCTTGCCAAGTTTGGTTTCAATTGTCTTTATCACAATTGGACGGTTGATTGGCTAGGAACTCGATGACATCATTATAGTTTCTCTAACCTTGCTCGTAGTGCATTTAATGCTCTTACTTCCATTAGGAAGGCTTCCTTTATTTCCAAGCTTGACATGTTGCTTTGACAATAGGACCCCATCTCACTGGTCATTTTGCTTCAAAACCAAACAAACCATTTTGATGTTGAGCAACCATTATATCCATAATGTATCGTTTGGTTTAAAGAAGCACTTGTGATAAGATACATCACTTTGGCAAAAAAAGTCTATAGTAAAACATTCTATATCAATGGGGCTTAAATGACTTTTCAACTTTTATTTAGTCCCCGCTTCTAAGTTCATTTTGGCAAAATGCTACAAAGTGAATTATGATATTTCTTAAACGATTCTTTTATAATTTGTGATTTTAGAGAGCTTCCAACTTTATCTTCTATATTCATCCATTGTTTCTAATATCACCTTCGTCCTGAAACAATCAAATGTGGGTGCCATCAATGAAGAGTATAGTATCCCTTCTTCTGTCATCATAATAGTTCCCGATTTGTAGATTAGACATCCTTTTCTCAAGGAGATTCTATCACTATTTACATGGTTCATATGAAAAGTGGGTTGTGATTTCCAACTCATTCTAATTATGGATGCAATGAGGACTTATTTTGCCTAACTCCACCCTAACACAATTGAGTATCATCATGTGGCCCTTTACATATTTTTCAGACATTATGGCCATAAGTTTAGCACCAGCACTGTGAAGGTAACATCTGAATTTTTTCAAGGCGAGGAGCTGGTGACGATGTCCTCTCATTGTGATTTTAAAATCGAGAATTGGAAACCTTGAATCTGTAAAAAAAAAAAAATTACTACTTTTATATGAGGATATTATCTAACCCTTAAAAAAATGCCTGAAGCGTAATAAAGTGTGGAGGAAAATGGGCGAGTCTTTGACTAAGGTCACACTTGTTAAGGCAGATTGGTATATCGTTTTGGGGATCTCCTCCTTAGCTAACCTTCCATCTTCTTTTCTAAAGAGGAAGAGGCATATTTGTATACCTTTTGGGATAAAAATTATCGAAGAAAATATCACAGAGTCTATCCCTGTCACTTCTGCTATGGGTGGCACTGATTCATTGGAAGAGGAAACCGAGGCTGGTACCTCTTAATTGGATTTAGAAGGAACCAATGGATTGTTTATAATACCCCAGTGTTTTAAATTGGATGTGAAAGAGGACTTTCTGGTCCAAATAACACAATAATGTTTCGACCCCTACAACAAATAAGAGGAAAGGTACAAAATTAAATATTCAATACACGTAAAGAATATCTGTACCTAGATGTTATAAGGAATACGAGTATAAAAATAAAGCAACAATAATAATAATAAGATAATCTTTTTAGTGACGAAGGAAAAACTCGATACCTACGATAATTGAGAAAAACCTTCCGAGTTTCAATGGTCAGGGAAGAATGCACTATGAAAATTAATTTACAAACCGGATGGTAACAACGCACTAACCGAACCGACTTACTCCCGTCTTGTGATCTCTATCAGGGAACTCCTTGGATTTGCCATCGGCAATAGAATCAGACGCATTCTGGTCTTCATATCAATCTTCCCTCTCATGCCATTTGAATTGTCAAACGCGATCGGATCCCCTTCTTCAATGTACCTACGTCATCAATGAAGGTAGAATGGTAGAGTGATGAATTGATAAAAAGAAAATGGTGAGAAAATTCGTTAGAGCATGAGGCACAACGTAGTAGTTTAGGTTTTCTCAATTTGGAGCAAGATTAAAGAGTGGAAACTTAATTTCTCTCAAGTGGGATGGCTCCAAAAATATCAATCAAGAGTTAGGGTAATTGATTATAGGTGCATATTTATAGAGGGCTTGAAAAACGTATGCAAAAAAAGTTACCTATTGCCGCGGCACTCGAGCGTGGCAAGCGCACGTAGGGTTTCACGTGAAACCCTCGGCACACTCAAGCGGGGCGGAGGCGCACAGCCAGCGGGGGTTTTTTTGATTTAGGGCTTAAGCTCGTAGCGAGCACACGATGAACGCAGGGTTTCGGGATTTTGGGCTCAAGCTCGCGGCGAGGACAGGGTTTCGGGATTCAAGCTCGAGCTCATAGCGAACTCACAGGAGGCACAGTATTCCTAGAAGCCGGAACAGACACATACGAAAATATGTTTCGACGAAATATAACCCGACATCGATACACACTTATATAAGGTCAGGGAATATGACAATCATAAGCATTACCCTAACAATCTCCCCCTTTGATAATTTCGTGACAAAAATAAAAAAAATACAAGTGAAGTACGTGTTCAAGACACCCCAAGATAGAATCCGTGTATATGAAAATCTACTCATAATGAGAGAAAAAAATACAAGTAACTATAAAACTCTATACGAGAGCTGCTGTGTCAGTGCTATGACTATCATGCCTAATACTATATGGTGTTGCCTGGTCAAATATGGTTAGTACAAACAAATATAATACAGGATGATATAATATGACGACAAGAATGGTATAAAGTCACAAAAATAGTATAAAGGAAAGCATCACATAAATCCAAGAAGAACTCTCCCTAACAAAAATAACATCTCCCCCTATCAAGATAATCTCCCCCTATCAGGATCACTCTCCCCTAAGGAAGTAATTTACTTCTCCTTTTTGTCACGAATTATCAAATGGTAATGGAGTTCACTTTTCTTGATCCATAATTTTTTACCACATTTGATGGTGTTGCTTAAGTTTATCACTTAATCTTTTAGGTGTTGGATGTGGAGAATGTGATGCTCTATCTTAGAGTTTTGCAGAGACTTATTTTGTCATAATGATGCTGGGTAGTGGAGACAAATATGACCAATGATTCCGCATTCATAACATATTGAAATGAATTTAGCATGGCTGTCAGAAGTGCATATTGGCTTCCTAGTGCATTTAAGACCAAAACGTTTCATACTTGTGAAGTTTTGAGGTTCTTGTGTATTAGCACTCTTCTTTGGAGAACCTTTGAACAATTTGTAAACATGAGCAAATGAGGGACTATTTTTCCTTGTGAGGGATGTGGGTTGGACAAATACAATTTTAGAATTACCAGTGGCTTTTAAATCATTTTTAGAGTAACCCAACCCAATTCTATTTCCTCTTATTTTTCCTAAACTAAGAATATGGTTCAATTTTTTTGAGCCATTTAAAAATTATTTCAAGTCATTTCGAGCAGCCTCTAGATCAGATTCAAGAGTTGTAATTTTTTCAGCAAAAAGAATTTTTAGGTTCTCAACTTCTTAAACTTTTGTGTCTAACTCAGATGTTAGAGCTAATTTTTCTTTTTCCATTTTAGTCAGTTTGTACTTGAGTAACACATTCATTTTCTTAACTTGAAGGAATTCTTTAAATAATTTGTTATAAGCATCCTGAAAGTCATACAGTTCAAATTCTAATTCGTTCTCAGAGTCATTAGATAGCTTAAAACTTGCTTCTAAGCGATTATCATTTTCACTTATTGAAGTCATAAAGGCTGTGTACTTGACTGGCCTATCCTCAGAGCATTTTCCAACCTCTTCTTCTTCATCATCACTCAATGTCACATTAGCTTTATAGGTTTGGCCTTGTTGACATTTAAGGTTTGGACATTCGGCACGATAATGACCAAAACCTTTATACTCATGGTATTGAACACTTTTGGTATTTTTAGATTTAGATTTTTTAAATACACATCGGTCTTTCTTCTCAGATTTAAGAGATCTTTCTAAATCCATATTTCATTTGTGTCATAAAGATTTATTATTCTTCAAGAATTTTTTAAAGTTTTTACAAATAAGAAAAAATCATCATCGCTACACGATTCTTCATCGGAGTCCCAGCTTCTCTCTTCCCTAACTGATTTTAGAGCAATCGATTTTTGCTTCCTTAATTATGGGAGTGTGTGCTCATAAATTTGGAGGGATCCTACAAGTTCTTCGATCTTCATTTTATTAAGGTCTTTACTTTATTCAATAGCAGTGACCTTAGGTTTAAATCGTTCAAGGAGATATCTAAAACCTTTTCTAACAATTCTATTTTTATGGATTCGTTTTCTTAAATTAAACGTGAAATTCACAATATTATTTAATTGTGCATAGAACTTATCAAACGTTTCATCATCTTTCATACAGATTTCTTCAAATCTGATCGTTAACATTTGCAATTTTGAATTTTTTACAAGTTTGATTCCTTTATGAGTTATTTCAAGTATTTTCCACGCGTCTTTTGTAGTCTCACACATAGATATGCGTTTGAACTCTTCGGGAGATAACATATAATCCCTTACTTTTTCAATTACACACATCAAGTTCTTTTTTAACCACAAAGATAGAATTTTTGGTTCATCACCACTTTTGGGTGGAGTCCACTTGATTTGGGTACTAACCCACACGCGCTCATCCATCAATTTGAGGAAGGCTCTCATCCGAACCTTTCAATAGGCATAGTTACTTCCATCAAAGAAGAAAGATATGGAAAGTGATCCACTCGTATAGATCTAGATCGGGGGTCACAGATTCGGGTAAGTCTCTGATACCAATTGAAAGAGGACTTTTCAGTCCAAATATCACAATAATGTTTTAACCTCTATAACAAATTACCGAAAGTAGTATAAAATTAAATATTCAATACATGTAAAGAATATATTTATGTCTAGATATTACGAGTAATACGACTATAAAAATAAAGCAGCAATCATAATAAAAAGACAATCTTTTCGGTGACGAAGAAAAACTCGATACCAACGACAATCGAAAAAAATCCTTCGGGTTTCAACGTCCAGAGAAGAAATATACTATGAAAATCAACTTATAGATCGGGTGATAACGACGTGCTAACCTAGCCGACTTACTCTCGTCTTGTGATCCCTATAAAGAAACTTGTTGGATTTGCCCCTGACAATGGAAACAGACGCCTTCCGGTCTTCACGTCAATCTTTCATCTCGTGCCACTTGAATTACCAAATACGATCGGATCCCCTTCTTCGACGTACCGACGTCACCAACGAGGGTAGAAGGGTAGAGGTGATGAATTGATAAAAAGAAAGTTGTGAGAAAATCCGTTAGAACATGAAGCACAACGTAGTAGTTTAGGTTTTCTCAATTTGGAGTAAGATTAAAGAGTGGGAAATTAGTTTCTCTCAAGTGGGATGGTTCCAAAAATATCAATCAAGAGTTATGGCAACTGATTATATCTGCATATTTATAGAGGACTTGAAAAACGAATGCAAAAAAAGTTGTCGTTGCAGCAGCGCTCGAGCGCGACGAGCGCACGTAAGGTTTCACGTAAAACTCTCAACGCGCTCGAGCGGGGCAGAGGCGCACAGCGAGCGGGTGGTTTTTGAATTTTGGGCTTGAGCTTAAGGTGAGCACACGGCGCGCGTACGGTTTTGAGATTTTGGACTCGAGCTCGCAGCAAACACACGGCAAGTGCAGGGCTACGGGATTTTGTTCTTGAGCTCACGGCGAGCGCAGGGTTTCGGGATTTCGGGTTCGAGCTCGCGGCGATCTCACGGAAGGCGCAGTATTCCTGGAAGCCATAATGAACAGGTACGAAAATATGTTTCGACAAAATACAACCCGACATCAACATACGATTATATAGGATCACGGAATATGACAATTATAAAAATTACCCTAACAAGGTGTTTTGAATTTTGATGAATAAAAAATATTAAATAAGTTATATTATACAAATAATTCCTTAAAAACTAATATTACATAGTCAGGTTTAAAATAATTTTTTGAAGAACCGTAATATCTCATAAAAGTATAACCCTTCAAATGGTAAATTGATAATTTTAACTCAATTAACTATCTTCGACATTTAATTATTTATTGAAAAAAATTCTTGATTATAATTATTGTATTTTAACCTAATTTGGTTATAGTATTTAAATTAATAAATACTATGGATGAGAATCTATCATATAAAATTATTTCACCATAATAATAATAATAATAATAATAATTATTATTATTATTATTATTATTATTGTTGATGTTATTATTAACAAACACGGGAACGATGCTGCCCGAGTCTCCCAAAGAAAACCCTCACTTCCCCTAAACGTTCCTCCAACTTCTTCTTCCTCTTTGTTGCCCTAACCGCTCACGGACCTTCATACCAATGGCCGACCAACTGATTCCTCCTTTACCGGCCTAATTGGTTCTGCGACACTAAACTTTGGCCTCATCTTTCCTTTTCAATTTATATATATATAGCTTTCCGCTTCCTTTGCTGGCATTCATCGAACGAAATTGACAAAGAGGAGAGAAGGAAGAGAGTGCTGCTATCGACCGCTGCTACTATCGTAAGAAACGGTGGTGGTTGTTAGAGTTGTGATGGACGTTTCTGTGAGCCGTGTTTTCAATACCACAGTGGCTGAGAGGCGGGGCTCTGTTTTTGTACCGAAATTAAAATCAGGCAAGTGATGCTCCACGTTGTTATATGTTTCATCTGCTTTCAAGTATTCTTCACTCTAAAGTACATGCGTGACTCTTTCTTCTTAAAATCCAGTGAGATGCGGATCATCATCCTTCCCATGTCGGCTTCCTTCAGCTAGAAAACAGAGCATGGTCTTGCAAGCTGAGACCAAATGCAAGTCTTCCTTAAATTTGCTATCGTTTAAATGTAGTCGCAAGCAATGGGTTGCAGTAGTTTAGTTGTCGTTGGAGAAATTTAATTTGCTTGCAACACTGAGGAATACTCGTGGTAATCGAAGATGAAGAAGACGAACAATATTAGTATTATAAGAAAAAATTGGGTGACAATTTTGCATCGGAATTCTGGTAAGTTAAGCCTTTCATGTAGAATTTGTAGCGTAGAATTCCTCGATAAAATTTGATCAATTGAAGGTCTCTCGGCTTAAATTGGTGGTAACCCAGCAGAACAGATGTTCCTCAAGTTCAGAAACAATAGTCGTGGATGCTATTTCATATGTGAAGCAAAACGAAATTATTAGGTATAATAAATAAAATAAAATAAAATGCCCAATGCAGCTCTCGTGTGCCTCTGAGTTTGGCCAGGGTGTCTAACGTGTGGTCCAGTGCCACTCTACTATCTATATTATGTTTAATTGATTTTCGGCTATTTTTCTACTAGATTTGAGAGGGGGAAGAGGAGAAGAAAATGAGAAGAGTGAGAAAGTTAAAAAAGACAAAATCAAGTAAATCTAAACAAGGTTTTAGTAATTTAGAGTTAAGACAAGTGTATTCTAAACTTTTCTTTCTTTATTGTTATTCTTTCATCATTTTATTGAGTTTTTATTATTCCAAATACTGATACATATCATATTTTCATAATTAGATTGTTTGTGTTTCGTATGCATGTTACATTCTTCTCATTTTTTGTAACATCGCATGAATCCATGTCTAAATACATATATATTAGATAAATCTGCTGATTTCTATAATTTTTAAATTCAAATAAATCCAAATAAGGTTTTAGTAATTTAGAGTTAAAGCAAGTATATTCTAAATTTTTCTTTCTTTATTTTTATTCTTTCATCATTTTATTGAGTTTTTATAATTTCAAATATTGATACATATCATATTTTTGTAACTAGATTGTTTGTGTTTCGTATGCATGTAACATTCTTCTCATTTTTTGTAACATCGCATGAATCCATGTCTAAATACATGTATATTATATAAATCTGCTGATTTCTATAATTTTTTTCCTACATGTGCTAAAATCTTGACTAAATGACTCTTACATATTTAAAAGTGCTGCTATATGTTTAAAATTATCTTACATGTTCTAAAATTTATTAAAATTTCCCAGCATGCTTGCTAGTAGAGATGAATTGTTAAATTTTCTTAATGTTACTAATTTTTCTATACTTTTTTGCTATAAATAATTTAGTGTGTTTAAGAACCTTATAATTTAACATTTCATATTTTAAAATTTATCATGTCTAAATTTTTGTAAAAAATTAAAGTATTGTACGATAAAGAAATCAAAGAAAATTTAATAAAACACTATAATTTGTTAAAGAATTAAGAATTTTTTCTCTATAACGAGAAAATATAAAAACTATATAAAATTGAGTAAAATTTTTATTTATTTATACATCAAACTATTGTAAGAGAATTAGCGGGTGATATATTATGTATGCCTTAGTATATTATAGTGGTATTAATGTTCGAACCTATAATCATGAGTAAAAGTAGCACTCGATCTACTATATTAGGTGATATGTATGATATCCTACCTATGAGTCTTGAATAATACCGTACGACCTTTGGTTATGTAGAAATAAACATAACACAGGTTTTAATTATCTACTCCTTTAATTGGTATTTTTCTATTGACCCTTAGTTTCTAAAAAAATGGCTTATTGAATATAAATTTACATGGCACATTTTGGCCATGCATTAAAAAGAGAAATTTGAAAGTTGTATACATTGGTTATAAAAATTCAAAGCATTGCATCAGAAAATGATCCATGGTTTCTTCCAATATATTTTAATACAAATTATAGGTTAAATTATATAAATTTATATGCCTTGCTGAGTTTTCGTCTTACTTTTATTTCTATTTTTCGTTGACCTATTCAGATTAGTGGCTTGAGTACTTACAGGATGAATAGGTTCCAAAGAATAGTCATCCGAAGAGAATAGGATTAGATTTGTTGGTTATTTAATGATGTATTTAATTTTTGAATAGTAATTTAGAATATTTATGATATCTGGATGATGGTTGTTAAATTATGATATTGATATTAGCTTTCTATTATAATTCTTCAGATGCTTTAATTTTTTATTTAGACATGAGTCCTTACGTTTAGCCCAATATCTTGTTCCAGCTACCCGATGACACGACATTTCGGGTCCTGTGATTTGGTTATCATGTTTTAATCTTGATCGGTCGATGTATCGACATAAAGTTCATGTCTATAGATTATTGGATTTATTATTTGTTCATGATTAATCTTGCTAATTATTAATTAGGGAGATTTTTTGTTCATAAATTGTTAGATTTATTATTTGTTCATGATTAATCTCACTAATTATTAATTTTGGAATAAAATTTTGAGACGTGATAGTTTAAAGTGTTATTAGAGAGGTCGTAAGGAGAATGGTATATTTGGTTTGAGGATCTAATGTACTTAAATATGGTATGATATGATTGAAAGATGTTTTCAGGACAATGAGGTGGTATTGGACCAAGTTCTTGCCTCGATTAAGAAGAGAAATATTTGGCTATTATGGCCAAGATTAATGATGTGATGGAGTCCGTGGCCTGAGGGTTGCGGAACCCAGGGCCGCCAACGGTCAATCCAGCAGTAACTAAATACAATTGGTTCACAAATGAGAGGCTGCCATAATTTATGGACGACTCAGATCCTACTAAAGTGGAGATTTAGATCAGATGGATCGAGAAAATTTTTAAAATTTTTAAGTCCAAAGGAGGACAAGGTTGTGTTTGCCTTTTATAAGTTAGAATGAGATACGAACTATTGGTAGTCTATGAAGAAGCGAGCTATAGAAGTGAAAAATGAGTAGATCTCCTAGGACATGTTTGTGAAAGTATTTATGGATAAATATTTTTTGATGAGCCTAAAGGAATAGAAAGAAGATGAATTTACCAGTCCGTAAGAAGGAAATAGGGTTGTGGCGAAATATGATCCCAAGTTCATCGAGCTATTCCGATACACTCCCCACATTGTCCATGTGAGGAAAGGAGAGCAAGGAAATTCTTGCAAGGTTTGAATAATGCTATCTTGGGAGTGTGTTTTAATTGTGACCAATCCTGCCATATGATTAAGGACTGCTCACACTTCTTGAGACAAACAGTGAGAAAGCCAAGTGCCTCAGGAAGAGCTTTTTCATGGACGACATAAGATGTGGATGCATTACCCGTAATGGTTGAAGGTAAACTCATGATTTTTAAAACTTCAATTTATGTGCTTTTAGATTCGAGGTCAACCATTCATTCATGTCACCAAGATTTATTCGATATTTTCTATCACCCCTAAGGATTATGGATGTTTCATTAGTAGTGTCAACATCTATGGAATCTTCTTTGGTCATCGATATTGTGTACCCTATACGTGTTATTTGGATTAATAGATTAGACTTGATAGTAAATTTAATTTTATTGGACATGCGTGATTTTGATATAATCTTAGTCATGAATTGATTAGTTAGTTATCATACTAGTGTAGATTGTTTTTATGAGAGGGTATATTTTTCAATTTTAGGATGTGAACCATTCTATTTCAAAGAAAAATACAAAAATAATTTTTGCATCTGATTTCGGCATTGTATACTTGTCATTTGATGAAGAGTGGATGCTAAGCCTATTTGACTTATGCGATCACAATTGGGAATCATAGAATGCCGACGAAGGATATACCGGTGGTATGTAAATTTGATGAAGTTTTTTGAAAAGATCTTCCGGGACTACCACTAAACTGGGAGATTGAATTTGAAATTGAAACCAAGCCTGAAGCGATACCTATATTGAAGATTCCATATAAAATGGCACTGTCGGAGCGTAAGGAGTTAAAATAACAATTGTAAAAGTTGTTGGGAAAGGATTTCATCCGTCCAAGTGTGTCCCTATAGGATGTTCCGGTGTTATTTGTTAAGAAAAATGATGGGTCTATACTGCTGTGCATAGTTTATTATAAGTTAAATAAGATCACTATTAAGAATAAGTATCTATTACTAAGAATGATAACTTATTTAACCTATTATAAGGGATCCAAGTACTTTCAAATATTGATATTCGTTTGGATTATCATCAGTTGAGGATTAAGGATGAAGATGTGGCGAAGGCGGCTTTCCGAATAAGGTATCGGCATTATAAATTTTTGGTTATACCTTTTGGATTGACTAACGTCCCTAAAATTTTTATGGACTTGAGGAATCAAATGTTTTAACCCTATCTTGATAAGTTCATGGTTGTATTTACTGATAATATTTTAATATACTCAAGGAGTTTTGAAGAGTATGAGATGCACTTAAAGATAGTACTTCAGATGCTTCGGGAAAGAAGTTTTTATACCAAGTTGAAAAAGTGTAAGTTTTATCTAGTTGAAATTGAGACCACGCTCGAAGAGGCACCTATATTGAAGGCTTCGTATAGAATGGCACTATCGGGGCTTAAGGAATTAAAATACCTCCAAAGAAAGTATTTCAATCGATCCTAAGAATGTTGAAGCCGTAATCACTTGGTGCCGACCGACTTCCATGACAGAAGTTAGAAGCATTTTGGGAATAGTGGGTTATTGTCAAACATTTTTGAAGAATTTGTCTGGAATTACTATACCTTTAACCCGATTGACACTGAAGAAAGTCAAGTTCTATTGGATAGAAGATTATGAAAAGAGTTTTCAGCAATTGAAAGACCGTTTAAAGGTAGTGCCGATTTTGACGATTAGCGAAGGATCCAAAGGATTTGTGGTTTATTGCGACATGTCTACATCGGATTAGGGTATGTCTTGATGCAGTATCGAAAAGTGTTTGCATATAGATCGAGGCAATTAAAAATGTATGAAAGGAATTATCTAACGCATGATCTAGAATTGGTGGCAATGATCTTTGTACTAAAAATTTGGTGACATTATCTTTATGGAGAGAAAGTTTTGGTGTATTCGGACCATAAGATTCTCAAGTATTTATTCACTCAAAAGAAACTGAACATAAGATAGAGAAGATTGATAGATTTTTTGAAGGATTATGATTGTCAGATTCAGTATCAATTAAAAAATACTAACGTAGTAGCAGATGCCTTAAATCGTCGAATGACAGGTTTTATGGCTTATTTGACGATCAAAGAGATGGAGATGGTGGATTATATGAAGTAATGTGATATCAAAAGGCACTCCCAAAGTACTCAAATAATATTAATATATTTTCAGGTGCAACCTAAGATTTTGGATAGGATTCAAGGAGCCCATGTAGATGATCCATTTTTGGTAGATACTACTGATAATTTGAACAATGAATCAATAGTGGATTTTGGTATATGAGCCGATGGAGTCTTGAGGTTTCAGGAACGAATATGTGTGCTGGATATTGAAAAATTGAAAGAAGAAATCATGAATGAGATTCATCGATCAATATATACTATTCACCCTGAGATTAACAAAATATATGAAGATTTGAAAAAGATATTTTCATAGTAAAATATTAAAAAAAAATAGTGGCCTATTTGGAAATATATTTGATATGTCAACAATTAAATGTTGAATGCAAGAAGCCACCCAGTTTACTATAGCCTATGAAACTTTCAGCTGGAAATGGGAGAATATAACAATGGATTTTGTGATGGGTTTGCCAAGAACACAGAGAAATCATAACGCTGTTCGGATGATTGTGGATCGGCTTACTAAGTCAGTTCATTTCATTACCATTCGAATGGCATTTTTTAGAAATTGATTTGTGAAACCGTACATCAATGAGATCGTTAGATTACATAATTTGTTATAGAAAATTTAAATATTACATGATAAAAAAATCGAGGAAAATTAAAAAAAAAACTCTATAATTTTTTAAAGAATTAAGAACATTTTTTCTAAAATGAGAAAAAATAAGGAATAAGTAAAATTGAGTAGAGTTTTCATTTGTTTATATAACCGACCATTGCAAGAGTATCAATGAGCGGTATATTATGGTATACCTTAATATATTATAGTGGTAATTGAGATTTAAATGTATTATTCGTGGGTAAAAGTGGCAGTTAGCCCTATCTATTGGGTGGTATGTATGGCAGCTCATTTACGGGTCTTTAATAGTAACGTAATGCCTTTAATTGTGTAGAAATAAATATAAATCGGATTTTGATTATCCACTTATTTAGTCGGTAAGATCCTATAGGCCCTTGGTTCCTAAGAAATGACATATTAAACCTAAATTTACATGACGTATTTTGGCCATTCATTGAAAAGAGAAATTTAAAAGCTGTACACATTAGTTATGAAAATTTAAGGCATTGTATCAGAAATTAATCCATAGTTTCTTCCGACATATTTTAATACAAATTAAATATTAAATTATTCAAATTTGTATACTTTATTGAGTTTTCGATTTACTCTTATTTCTGTTTTTTGTAAGCTCTTCAGATTAGCGGTTCGGATACTTACAGGATAAGTAGGATAGAAGGAAGAATCATCCGAAGAGATTAGGATTAGATTTGTTGGTTATTTAATGATGTATTTAATTTTTAAATAGTAATTTAGAATGTTTATGATATCTAGACAATGGCTTTTAAATTATAATATTGACATTGATTTTCTATTATAGTTGTGTTAGACACTCTGATTTTCAATTTAGACATGACTCATTATGCATGGTCCGACGTTTTGTTATGGCCAGTGTTCTAACCACCTGATGACGTATTTTGGGTCATGTAATCAAGTTATAATATTTTTATTTTTGTCAGTCAATATATTAACGTGAAGCTCACGTCTATAGATTATTGGGTTTATTATTTGTTCATGATTAATCTCGCTAATTATTAATTTTGAAATCAGATTTTGAGACGTGACAATATCTATTTACTTTTATTACAGTCTTAGAAGTAAGGTAAATAAATTCATAAAATTTGGTAACATTGTGAAGAAGTCTTACGAGTCGGCATACAAGGTAGGCGATGTGTGAGCAAGTGCTCAAACATTATGAAACAACAATAAAGTTTTAGTTTGGTATTGGATTCGAGTTTAGGTAGCATCTTCTTATGAGTCTTATGGTTTAGTAGGCCGTCATGGGTCACTGAGATGCCGATTGTTGGACACTTAATGCATCCGTGGGTCTTTCTTGTTGCTCTTGATGACAACCTTCCTTATATTAATTTTGATTATGTAAGTATGGTCCTTATCAATAAAGAATGATACTTCTTTTATTATATGTTGCGGAGTTCTCTGTGTCATAAATGTGTAGTTGGTTTCTTACGATCAAAATAAATGATATTATATGAAAATATTACGGACTTAATGAATATGAAACCTGCAAAATCTCAATGTGGACAACAATTATTCGATACTAATTTTCATATCATAGTAGTTATGAGACATTTTGCCTATTATGGAGAAATACTTATAAATATATGACTATTGTGTGGTGTGATATCAAGAGATATTATACGATAGATGTTGAATTTGATATGATGAGATAATTTTTATACTTTATGAGTGGAGGGCATAATTATTCCTGTACCCTTAGTGAACGGCAAAAATGTGTACCGGTGAGATATCTATACTTTTTTTTTTTTACAGAATCTCAATAGACCATAGATTTATTCACATGTCAAATTTATAAATGTCAATTATCTCATGGTATATACCGTCTTGACGGAGGCGGACATATATGGCCTTTGATTTACAGTTGCAGAATAAGATCTAAGAGATTTTTCAAATATTCCGTTCGGGTGCTAGGTTAAAGATGGAAGAATTTATAATTAGAGAAAGAGTTATTAACATTAGCAATTTTTAGAACTTATCCGGTGAGAACTCTATTTATTTTATATTCTAAAGATACATTTAATATTTTTATTTTATTTTATTTAGATTTTTGGGACTATATTTTTCTCAAATATTTTAAATTTATAAGATGATTTAGACCTTAGTGATCATATTTTACAATCTGTGGATATGAGATAATGATGATTTGAGATTTAAATTTTTTGTGTAGTCAGATTCAAACAGCAATCGTGGACTAGGTCCAAATTGTTACATTTTTGGAGATGGCCTTCTTACCCTTCAACTTCTTTATTAAAGTCAAAACTTGGAGAAAGGGAATTTTGACCTATCATGGCTAGTCACCAAATACATCCCATATGGGTTTCAATATTTGGGACATGTCCTACAGTTGTGCAACAATCTCGCATGTCCAATGCTTCTAGCAAATGAGTACTCAATTGACTGTCATTGTTTTGAGAGATATTGTGAGAGGAAATGTCCTAAGGAGCATGACTTGATTGGGCATGAGCGCTGGTATTCATCATGGAATGTAAGAATGCGCAGGAAGGAGTTCTTTATCTCGTTTTCATAGACAGTACCAGTGATATGTACCTTAGATCTTAATTCTAATCCAAGATATTTCTAATGCAAGCTTTTGAACTTTTTATCTCGAATATTACATACAGTAAGCTAAAATAAAAGCTGTAGAGGATTTAGGACTAACTCTTTGAGTTATCCACCATTACTTAAATTCGTAGTTATACCTAACAAACTAGTTAGGGGGGAGAGAGAGAGGGTAGGGGATTGGAGGACTAGATTTTGAGAAAATACATTTGAGTGGAGAATGAAATATTTTGGAGGACTGGCTTTAAACCTATTTCTGCATTCTAAGCATTGACTGTTTGGACCTTAGAAATGATTATGATCAATTGGTAATTGAATGTTCTAAGAGTTTCTAAGTTTGCAGGAATGCAAAATAAATGATATCTCTGGATTCTAAAGTTAGAATATTATCTTACTCTTGTGATAAGAGGTTTGGTATTTATAGGGTCATAAAAAATAATACATAGTAGAATTACAAGCCACGATCCAAAAATTAAGTTTACTGTTTGTCGTTCAAGCTTATTGCCACCATGCACATTTCTGGTCAAAAGTAATGACAGGTGCTCTTGGCATTGGAATGTGCAAATCATGAGTGTTTTAAGGGATAGTCGTTGAGATATAGAATACTTGCTAAGTATAGAAAATCAGTTAATTGCGTGATAGAGCAACGCAGTATTTTTCAACTAACTTTTCTAGTTTATGACTGAACACCTCGTAAAGTATTGAATCCCAAATCTCAAAATCTGCATTAATTCCTTAATTCACAGTCAATTTATTTTAGAATAATCCTTAAGATTTAAAATTTAACTATAATTTTCACCAAAAAAAACCTAAAACAAATATTGGCTTTGTATCTAAAAATTAAATGCAAACAAACGACTCGAAATAAAGAAAAATTTGAATCACATGACCCAAATGCGACCCCGAATAGGTGGCTCCAATACCGATGATTATAAGATCTCGAATTATACGTGAGTAAAAGCATCTTTTCTAATATTAGAGTAAATGAAAATCATAATTCAACTAAATTATTGAAGATAAACCAAAATCAAACTCAAACAGTGACACCATATATCATCATTACTTGAATTACAATAATTAATAATTAAAGAAAAATTAACAAACTTAAATTATTGTTCTTCAAACATTAATGCATAAATTGATCTAAAATCCTAAATCTAATCATGAATAGCCATTTTTCAATTCGAATCACTTGTAAGTATGTATCAAGTCTATTAATCTGAAATGTTAGCAAATAAAATTAAAAATAAGATAATTTCACAATAGAATATATAAATTTTTATAAGTAAACACACACACATATATCAAAGGACATGTTAGAATATAATATAAACAATTATCCAAAAAACCATTAACATCAACTTGTCATGTACAATTCAAAATTGATATTCAATATATATCAAATTATACAAATATATAAGATATGCACAAATCATACAAAAATATAGAGACCATGAATTAGTGATTATTTTATCAACAAATAACGAATATTAAGCTGGTGTTATGAATATTTTTATATAACCAAATATCATACATTATTAATTAAGACATGTAAGTGGACTGTTTGTATATAACACTATAGACGAGATCGAACGCTGCTTTTTTGACTCACTGATAATAGGTACAACCTTTATTCACTAATAATGTAATTTATTTATTATTTATAATAATCCGTATATAATCAAATTAAAAATTTTACTCCATTACTATTTAAAACCTGTAAATAAACTATTTATATATAACCCTATAAACGGGATCGAGCGGTGCTTTTTTAACTCACGGATAATAAGTATAAATTTTGATTTACTAATGATATATTAGAATATATTTTATTAATTTTTTATAATGATCCGTATATAATTAAATCAAAAATTCTACTCAAATATAAGCATATTTTTACATTTTTTCATGCCAAAAAACTACAATTATCATTTAACTTATATAGAATTTTTATTTATATTTTCTCCAAATTTATGTCACACAATAAAATATAAAATATGTAGGAACGGTGTCATATGATTTGTAAACATGTAATAGCTACTATTACAGGAATTCAATATATATACATATATTCCCTTTCCGATTCTTTTATTACAAAACCCAAATCAAAATTCGGGTGACAGTACCGGTGCACTTTGGGTATCGGGCCAACTAATCCAAATATCTTTTAAAATTTTATAATATTTAATTAATTTTTATCATACTAGAATTATCAAAAATAATAAATAATCTCAATTAGTTGGATAAAAAATTTGGGATATTATAGTACATGTTTTATTTAATCACATAGCATATTAATACAAAATATTTCTAACACAAATAATAAAGATTGAGATTTCTTCCGTAAAAATTTTTATTTTTTTAATTATGCTGGTTTTTTGTTTTCATGAATGAAATTTTAAGTCCAAAACTGAGCTACCTGGTCCACCGAGTATATCCGGGCAAGAAATCCATCCGCATTCGCGCAAAGCAATTACTTTTCCAGCAAAGCCAAAGGACGCAGCATGCGGCGGTGTCAGGCATTCCCAATAATGGACTGCAATCTTCATCATTTTCCAGGAGCTGATTTCGGGGGGTCCCAAGGGCCTCTTCATCACTTTATTTCTATTTTAAAAGTCCAAAATTTTAGGCTTAGCCAAGCTAAATTTAATCAAAATTTGAGAGTTAATCTTTAATCATTCACGCGGCTGATCCCTTTTGAATATAATATAATGATAGAATATTGCATATGAAAATCATTATGAAAATTTGTCAAATTAGGAAATAGGACTAATTTGTAAACCACTTTTTTAATTCTTTATATACTTTTGAATGATTTAATAAATGTTGGCTTCAATTTTTCCTTCAACCAAAACCTTAGGACTCATTTACATGGAGATACTTATAAGAATATATAATCTCTAATATCAAAACTTAGCTAACGATTTGCATAGATCTTTAGCAGGCTTTGAGTTACTTGGTGTCTTGAATTAAATGAATCTTCTCCATTGTTCATTGTATCACTTCTCATCCTAAAAGCCTTCGGTCTCTAATCTTTTTCCTATTGATCGAGGAACGACACTTCTTTTTATTAGAGTTTCAAATTGTATTATATCGATACATGTCTAATATTTATTATTGTAGGTAAACTCAACTAATAACAAATAATTATTCAATTTTCATTCATTTTTATAACCGAAACTCTTAACATATAATAATTTAATTATATCCTAAGGGAAGTGTGCAGCTATCAATTAATTCCTACAAATTCGTCTTTGATAGTATTCTATTCTCACGCCCTTCCCCCCTCCCCCCCTTTTTTGGACTATTAGCCTTATAAACCCCCCTCCCCCCAAAACATTATCAAATTAACCTAAAATTTTTATCTAATAGTCAATTGGTAATTTGACCTATTTTACCGCAAAATTTTAGTGCTATGGGAACTCAATGTACTCCCCATATTATTAGGTAAGCTTACTCCAGATTTTGTTTCTTGGTTGGTTATAAGCGAACTTTTTGAATACCACACAACCAGTCACCAATCATCCAAACCTCCACTTCCAGCCATATTTCATCACAATTCATGGAACACCTCAAACAAGTCCCAATAGTCCCTCTTCGTGCCAGTAAAGAAGAAGAAGAAGAAGAAGAAGCCGCCAAAGCATTTGAAGCCTCACTTCCTAAAGAGAAAGGGTTCCTTGGTCCTTACCTTTACTTTTATCAAGGCTTCTGGTGCCCCTCTAGGGTCCTTCACAATGTCATCTCCTTTCAGAAACACTTTGAAGCTCAAGACGGTGACATCATCCTAGCAACTAAACCGAAATCTGGAACAACTTGGCTTAAGGCCCTAACCTTTGCAACTATCAACCGTGCCCTTTACCCAACTAACCATTCGAATCACCCTCTTCTCACCTCCAACCCTCATGAGCTTGTGCCATTCATGGAGTTCAACGTCTACGCACATGGAAACCAACATCTACTTCACCCAAACAACAGTTGTTCTAGGCTATTCTCAACCCACATTCCCTACGCAGCCCTCCCAAAATCCATCAAGGATTCCCATTGCCGTATTGTTTACCTGTGTCGGAACCCTTTTGACACATTCATTTCGTTCTGGGAATTCACAAAAGGGAGCATGTCAAAGGTAAATCCTATCTTGGTTGATCTAGCCTGCCCACCCCAAATTTGTGTTCCCAAATAATGAGGTGAGATGTTGGAAAAACAAGGAAATATAGAGTTCACAGATAAGATAAAATGTAAAACTGTTCATAAAAAAATAAGCAAGATTGGAGAATAATATTAATGCTGAGTGTATGATATGTCTTTTGAGAGACTAATATGCAGGAATGTGTAACTTTTTGATATATCAAGTATCCAATTGTGTGAAGTCAGCTATTTTCCATCAACCTTTCTCCCGTCACATCCAACACAAAAATTGCTGACTAGTTCTGCTGTGTGTGTTTGCGTGTGGAATGAATAAATACTCAACAGGGCATGTCTCTTGAAGAAGAGCGATCATCAATGGCAGAATACTTAGAATACTTCAGCAGAGGAGTAGAAGGATTTGGGCCCTTTTGGGACCATGTTTTGGGGTATTGGAAGGAGAGTTTGGAGAGGCCAGACAAGGTGTTGTTCGTCAAGTACGAAGACTTGAAGGACCACGACGGCATAAGGGAGATGAAGAGGTTGGCTGAGTTCCTGAGTTTTCCTTTCACTGTTGAGGAAGAAAGAGGAGGTGCGATACATGAAATAGCAAAGCTTTGTAGCTTGAAAATTTTGAAGGATTTGGAGGTCAACAAGAAGGGCAAGTGTATGCCTCATGTTGAGAACAAGATGTTCTTCAGGAAAGGGGAGGTGGGTGATTGGGTTAACTATTTCACCACTTCCATGGTTGAGCTCCTTGATCAGGTCATCAAGGAGAAATTCAACGGCACCGGCTTAACATTCAGGTTTATCTAGCTAGCTTGTAATTTTATTGCCTTCTCCCTTTTTACCTAAAGTTTCAATAAATAGGATTTTCGTAAAAGTTATCCTATAGATGCGGTATTCATACATGTTCAAAATATAAATCTTAACATTTATTATAATATTCCATCTTATGGTAACTTATCATTTCTATTAATTAGTTGGTATATATGTTGCAAACACCATATTTAATGGCATAATTTCCTTTGAATAACCATGAATTGTAATACTTAGTAGATATTCTTTTTAAGGAATAATATTGGCAGACTAAGTTTTTGCCAAAAATTATTGACAGATTAACAACCGCTTAATTGGTTAATCAGTTGTGTGGGACAATTTAGATTGAATTGTGTCAAACTATAGAACATTTTATTCACTCATTACTAAAAAGTCTGGCTTATTTATTCTTGAGATGACAGTGACAACTTAATTTTTTCCAACCCCTGTTATCAGTTTCTTTTTAGACCTACCCGTGGATGATGAAATTAAACTTGAAACCCCAAGTCCCATAACCTTACCCCCAACAAACTAAACAATTCCAGCACCAAAAATTTTCTTATGTTTATTGTTGTGCCCACAGATGCACTAATATGCAATATATACACACACACACATATGGAAAAGAAAATACCAACGTGCAATATGGGATTTTCTTTGTAGACCTCCTTACACAAATTTTTCTTCATTCTTTAGTATTTTTCATTTCCTAAAACTAATATGTTTTAAAGGTATGATAAAAACAGTTATTCATTATGAATAAAAACAATATACAACTACTCCGTTTTTGCTCTAGGTTCCATGGGCACTCATTCGAAGATAAAGCATATTCTTGGTGTGGGGAATAAACCGCTGCCCCAAAAAGAAAAAGAATGGAAGGATGAAAAAAACCTACTATAAAATAAAGTTCTTCTTCATGGGTAGGTTTTATAGTCAAGCCTCCTCCGGTGTTTGTATCTGAAGGCCAATCTTTGTTTGCCTAGAAAAACCTAATAGGTAATCTGTAAGGTATTAATTTTTTAAAGTACTAATTAGCCAAAAATATTTAACTTTTTTAAGAAATAAAATAAAAAAATAACCATTTTAAAAAATAGCAATTAATCATAAGATAACCAAATATATAAAATTTATGTAATAAAAATTTGATGTTTTTCACCAAAATTATCCTAATTCGAGTGATGTGCAAGGACAAAAATGTAAGGAAAAAATATATATACCTTTTTAAAATTCAGACAACTTTAAATTAAATTGTCTTATAAAATTGATTAAAATCTACCCATTAAAATCTTTCTCATCAAATAAGATACGATTTGACATCAAATTATTTAAAATTGATATTAAAATATGTTGACACAACAAATTACTAGAATTTGGGTATGTCAAACAATCTTTTTTTTTTTTTTTTTTTTTACATGAATTGTGGTTTAAGATGTACTAATTTGATTAAAATAATATGAAGTTATAAAACTAATTCAATTTCATTATTATTTAATAAAAGAATATATCTAAAAAATAATAATATAATAAACTTAATTTGATGAATCAAAGATAAAATAAAAATAATTTTGACCTGAAACACACGCATTTATTATGAGCCAGTTAACCGGCACAAGAAAACTGTAGGAACATTTAGTTCCTAGCTGCACACTAGTACGGGACATTTGTGCTGCAAGTGAACGACCCAAAGAATGCTTTAAATTTAGATTTTGATCCCAAAAAGTTGGGATAGGAATTCTTAAAATTTTGAGATTTAAATTGTACACAAAATAAATAGAAATAAAAATTTTAGCAATTTAAGATTAATTTTTTAAATTATTCTTTCATATTGAAGGCAATAATTACAAGTGAATGACCCAAAGAACGCTTTAAATTTAGATTTTGATCCCAAAAAGTTTGGATGGGAACCCTTAAACTTTTAAATTTAAATTGAACACAAAATAAATAGAAATAAATTTTAGCAATTTAAGATTAATTTTTTAAATTATTCTTTAATATTGAAGACAATAATTACACTTAACAAATGAGTTAGGAAAAAGAAAAAATGAAAGATTCAAATATTAGACTCTAAAAGAATATTTCAGAGGAGGATTAGGTATTCTAGATAATAAGTTTTGAATTTCCTTTTATAAAGATTTTTTAAGTTTAAAAAAAGGTTATATGATATTATCTTTGAATTTTGGAGTTAGAATCTCATCTTGCCCTTGTGATAAGGGTTTTGGTATTCAAAAAGGCATAGAAGTTTAGACATGGCTAGTATCCCATTGTGGTAGTACAAGTTACAACCCAAAAGTTGAATTGGTTGTTGGCAATTCAATCTTGCCACCACCACTTATATATTCGGTTGTGGGTCATGATGGGTTCTCTTAGCATTGGAATAGGTAGATAATACATTCTTCGAGGGGAAATCGGTTGAAGCACAAAATACTTTCTATGTATATGGAGTCAACCAGTTATTTAATAGAGTAACTCAATATCCTTCAACTTACCCCTATAATTTAATATTGACTACCATGTAAAACATAATCACGTTCTAAAATTTTAATTATTTAACTGCTTGATTGATTGGACCAAGTCATTAAAATTGTAATTGAGCCAACTTATTTAATCTCTTCTTTAGTTTATATTCTGTTAGGCTGTTATAGGCCTATTCTTGTTGATCTACACTGATAAATTTTGGGGTTATTATTATATCCCAAGGCTAGGTTGATAGGATTAGATTAGCTTAAAGTAATATTGGACACAATATTAGTCCCCAACCTAAAAGTTTGAAATTGAGCTTCAAGGATGTTCAATAGGGTGTACCACATCAGCTTCATTCTTCCATTAAATCCTCCATTTCTTCCCAATAAGTGCTGTGCTCTTGGCAATATTTTGTCATGGTGGTTATATAATTCAATTAGTATGCTTTGTTCGGTCTTCTTTGTAGAAATTATCTCAGTAGGTTTGTACATCAATTATGGAAGTTAGTTACACTGAATTACCAAAAATACAATGTTTTTAGCTTACTCTACTGGCTATAAAGAGAAGTAGGCTTATCTTTCATTCACATTACACTTTATTTTTAATTCCCCCCACTAATGGAGTCGGGCAACCTTCTAGATCACACTAACATTGAATGATCATTTGTCCTAATTGAAAGATGAGCAAAAGAGAATCTATAGTGACAATTTGCAAGATGTTAGCAATAAAGACTATTTTGGTTTTTTCCATTTAGATAGGGAACTACCTTGCTTTTCTTATTTTAGGTAACACACCTTCTAAATAGCTTTATCCTAACCAACCACTAGTAGAGGTTGACAATCAAAGGGCTATTCTTATTTTTCGACCCATTCCATCCTTGGCTTCCTCTACTAGGTCGCCGTTAGATGATACTAATAGATAATACTTTTGGAGCTAGCTTTTTTTTTTTTTTTTCTTTTTCCTTCCCTTGGATATTAGGATTGGGTTAAAATATCTAGTTACAAGTGTAATTTGTATAAATTTTTATGCAAAAACTAATAGAACATCAATTTGTTTAGCCCATATTCATATGTTCAACGGTTAATATACTCCTTTTTATTACTTGTATGTTCCATTAGGCACACATTTTTGCTTAAAAATTAATCGTCCGTATATTTATTGATTCATTATGTCCCAACTATCTAATTGGATGACTATTGAATGAACTCTAATTGTTAATACTAGGTCCTTAAAATACTGACAGCTCGACCCTAGATCCTTTACATAATCTCAACTTGTGTTCATAGATCTGACCTCATTAAAAATATTTATCGGACTCTAAATTATCGTTTGAGTTGAATTCAAGCATTGAAGAAATGTATGTTTGTCTTCCTTGCCAAGTTAGGTTCCAATTGTATTTATCACAATTGGATGGTTGATTGGCAAGGAACTAGATGACATCATGATAGTTTCTCTAACCTTGCTCGTAGTGCATTTAATGCTCTTACTTCCATTAGGAAGGCTTCCTTTATTTCCAAGCTTGACATGTTGTTTTGACAATACGACCCCATCTCACTAGTCATTTTGCTTCAAAACCAAACACACCAAGATACATCATTTTGGTAGAAAATATCTATAGTAAAACATTCTGATTCAATAAGGCTTAAATAACCATTTAACTTTTGTTTAGTGCCACTTCTAGGTTCTTTTCGGTAAAATATTACAAAATAAAGTATGATATTTGTTAAATAGTTCTTTTATAATTTGTAATTTTAAGAAGCTTCTAACTTTATCTTCTATATTCATCTATTGTTGCTGATATCACCTTCATCCTAAAACAATCAAATGTGGGTGCCATCAATGAGGGGTATTATATCTCTTCTTCTATCATCATGATAGTTTCCCAACTTGTAGATTAGGCATCCTTTTCTTAAGGGGATTTTATCACTATTGATATGGTTCATGTGAAAAGTGGGTTGTGATTTCCAACTCATCCTGATTATGGATGCAGTGATGACTTATTTTACACAACTCCACCCTAATACAATTGGGTATCATCATGTGGCCCTTTATATATTTTTCAGACATTATCGCCATAAGCAGGTAGTATACGAATTCTTCCAAGGCGAGGAGCTGGTGATAATATCCTCTCACTGTGTTTTTAAAATTCGGAATCAAAAACCTTGAATCTGTAAAAAAGAAAAAAATTACTACTTTTATATGAGGATGTGCTCTAACCCTTAAAGAAATGCCTGGAGCATAATAAATGGTTTGTATACTTTCTCTGAAGCTTGGCACCTAGTTGATTAAAAAGTGTGGAGGAAAATGGGCGACTCTTTGACTAAGGTCACCCTTATTAAAATAGATTAGTATATAATTTTGGGGATCTCCTCCTTAGCTAACTTTTCATCTCCTTCTCTGAAGAGGAAGAGGAAGGTTTGTATACCTTTTAGGATAAAAATTACCGAGAAAAATATCACAGAGTCTATTCATTTCCAATAGATTATTTATAATACCCTAGTGTTCAAAATTGGATGTTTTGAATTGAGATTAATAAAATGTCATTAAATAAGTTATATTATATAAATAATTCTTTGAAAATTAATATTACATAGTCAGGGTTTAAAATAATTTTTGAAGAACCGTGATATCACATAAAAGTATAACCCTTCAAATGGTAAATTGGTAATTTTAACTTAATTAACTATCTCCGACATTTAATTATTTATTTTAAAAAAATTCTTGATTATAAATATTATATTTTAACATAATTTTAATATAGTATTTAAATTAATAAATACTATGGATGAGAATCTATCATATAAAATTATCTCACCAAAATAATAATAATAATTATCATTATTATTATTATTATTATTAACAAAGAGGGGAACGATGCTGCCCGATTCTCCCAAAGAAATCCCTCGATTCCCCTAAACGTCCCTCCAACTACTTCTTCCTCTTTGTTGCCCTAACCGCTCACGCACCATCATACCAATGGCCGACCAACTGATTCCTCCTTTACCGGCATAATTGGTTCTGCGACACCAAACTTTGGCCTCATCTTTCCTTTTCAATTTATATATATATAGCTTTCCGCTTCCTTTGCTGGCATTCATCGAACGAAATTGACAAAGAGACGGAGAGAAGGAAGAGAGTCCTGCTATCGAGCGCTGATACTATCGTAAGAAACGGTGGTGGTTGTTAGAGTTCTTATGGACGTTTCTGTGAGCCGTGTTTTCAATACCACAGTGGCTGAGAAGCGGTGCTCTGTTTTTGTACCGAAATTAAAATCAGGCAAGTGATGCTCCACGTTGTTATATATTGTTGGGGTCACTCCCGAGTGGCATGATGTCCGCGGACTCCATTGGAATAATGGACGAGGACTTTTGTGGAATCGACATGTCCGAAAGGACTTGTGGACGAGGACTTCTTCAGGCGTCATGTCCGAGCGATTGCTGAGGACGAGGACGAAGAGTCTGGTATCGTAGGCGTTGACTCCATCAACGTAGGCCTGTATGTGGCCGTTTTTGCAGGTGGGTTACCCACTCTGATTGGATGTTGCGGCCGAACTTCCCAAGGACAGCCACTTTGTCGTCGACACGGCAAGCATGCGCTGTCACACATGGAGCCCTAGGGCGTAGGTCTGGAGACCTACGCCCAGTAGGGTGGGAGGACACGCCACCCTTGTGTATATAAGAAGCTTGTTGCCCTTACTGTTTGTACAGAGAGCTGGGATATTGTTTGAGTTCCTTGAGCCTTGAGAGAGCTGTGGGCAAGTTTCGTTGTAAAGATAGAGTGAGATACACTTTGAGAGAGGAAAGTTGTACACTTGAGATTGTTTTCTTTCGTTAGAGCTTGAGTAGCCAACACTTGTAAACAAATCTCTTATAGTACATTCCTTCGTAGTTTTTCCCTTGGTTTGAGAAGGGTTTTCCACGTTAAAATTTGTGTGTTCTCTTTTATTCTCTATTCTTTCTTTCCTTGCCGTCGAGAGCTTTTCACTGTGTGCTGTCCGAGAACTCTTGTCCGCTCGGTCACCGTACTCCTGTCCGAGTGCTTTCCGCGTTTTGCGCCAACATATGTTTCATCTGCTTTCAAGTATTCTTCACTCTAAAGTACAAGGGTGACTCTTTCTTCTTAAAATCCAGTGAGATGCGGATCATCATCGTACCCATGTCGGCTTCCTTCAGCTAGAAAACAGAGCATGGTCTCTGCAAGCTGAGACCAAATGCTAGGCTTCCTTAAATTTGCTATGGTTTAAATGTAGTCGCAAGCAATGGGTTGCAGTAGTTTAGTTGTCGTTGGAGAAATTTAATTTGCTTGCAACACTAACGAATACTCGTGGTAATCGAAGATGAAGAAGACGGACAATATTAGTATTATAAGAAAAAATTGGGTGATAATTTAGCATCGGAATTCTGGTAAGTTAAGCCTTTCGTGTAGAATTTGTAGTGTAGAATTCCTCGATAAAATTTGATCAATTGAAGGTCTCTCGGCTTAAATTGGTGGTAACCCGGCAGAACAGATGTTCCTCAAGTTCAGAAACAATAGTCGTGGGTGCTATTTCATATGTGAAGCAAAACGAAATTGTTGGGTATAATAAATAAAATAAAATAAAATGAAACGCATACATATATTATCACAGGCATTAAGTGGAAATCTAATATATATAGGATATAATATTATCTCATAGATGAAGTGCGGTATATCAATTTCTTAAACTCGGCCTCACAATGACTGACAAAGTGAAGTTTTTGTGCTGATAATATTCAGTTTTTATAGCCGTTGTTATTTTCCGTGAAATCGGTGAGGAAAGTTTTTTATTTTTATTTTTTGGTAGCTTATTTAATTAAGATTCACGGGATGTTATTCTATGCCTTATTATAGGATTACAATTATAAATATCTCGGGTTATCACCAAAGTGAGGTCGGCACTCGAATGCCGAGACAATTTCAAACAAAATTGATATTTAATGAGTCACAAATAATAGTGAGGAAATAGTGGATATATGAAAAGTATGATCTTGAAATTTTAATATAATTAGAATTAATTAAATTAAGATAATTAAAATTTAGATTAAAAAAAGGAAGAAAATTGAACCAAAGTTAATTTTAGATGGGTAACTATAAGTTGAAGGACATTTGACTAACGCCCATGTTCCGTGCATCTGACTAGCACCTAATATGTGATTAAGTGCGCTTTTCAGATTAGCTTGCGCTCGATGTATGCCCAAAGGATGCCTTAGCATGTATTGAAGACTCCATATAGAATGGCACCATCGAAACTTAAGGAATTAAAATAATAATTGTAAGAGTTGTTGGAAAAGGATTTCATTCGACCAAGTGTGTCCCCTTAGGGTGTTTCAATATTATTTGTTAAGAAAAAGGATGAGTTTATACTACTGTGCATAGTTTATCAGAGTTAAATAAGATCACTATAAAAAATAAGTATCCATTGCTAAGAATGATAACTTATTTAACCAATTACAATGGACCCAAGTGCTTTCAAAGATTGATCTTCGTTTGAGTTATCATTAGTTGAGGATTAAAAATGAAGATATGGCGAATGCAGCTTTCCGGATAATGTATGGGCATTATAAGTTTTTGGTTATACCTTTTGGTTGACTAACGTTCTTAAAGCTTTTATAGACTTGATGAATCAAGTGTTTTAACACTATCTTGACAATTTTGTGGGGATATTCATTGATAATATTTTAATATACTCAAAGAGTTTTGAAGAGTATGAGATGAACTTGAAGATAGTACTTCAGTTGCTTCGGAAAGAAGTTTTTATGCCAAGTTGAAAACATGAGTTTTGGCTAGTTGAAATTGAGACCATGCCTGAAGCAGTGCCTATAATGAAGACTCCGTATAAAATGACACCATCGGAGCTTATGGAATTAAAATACCTCCAAAGGAGGTATTTCGATCGATCCTAAGAAGGTTGAAGCCATAATCACTTGGTGTTGACCGACTTCGGTAACAAAAGTTAGAAGCTTCTTGGGAATAGTGGGTTATTATCGAAAATTTGTGAAGAATTTTTCTATAATTGCTATACCTTTAATCTGATTGACACTAAAGAAAGTCAAGTTCTATTGGATAGAGGATTATGAAAAGAGTTTTAAGCAATTGAAAGACCGCTTAAAGACAGTCCCGATTTTGACGATTAGCAAAGGATCCAAAGGATTTGTGGTTTGTTGCGACGTCTCTAAGATCGGATTAGGGTGTGTTTTGATGCAGTATAGGAAAGTGATTATGTATAGATTGAGGTAATTAAAGACTCACGAAAAGAATTATCTGACGCATGATTTAGAATCGGTGGCAATGATCTTTATATTGAAAATTTTGTGACATTATCTTTATAGAGAGAAAGTTTTGGTGTATTTGAACCATAAGAGTGTCAAGTATCTATTCTTTGAAAAGGAACTGAACATGAGAAAAAAAAAATAGATGGACTTTTCTGAAGGATTATAATTGTGAGATTCAATATCAATTAGAAAAAGTTAACGTGGTAGCAGATACCTTAAGTCGTCAAATGACAAGTTTTATGGCTCATTTGATGATCAAAGAGATGGAGATTGTGGATTGTATGAAGTAATGTGATATTAAAAGGCACTTCCAAGGTACTCAAATGATATTATCGTATTTTTAGGTGCAATCTAAGATTTTATATAGGATTAAAGGAGCCCAGATAGACGATCTGTTTTTGGTAGATAGTGCTAAAGATTTAAATCTTGAGGTTTCAAGAACAAATATGTGTGCCGGATCTTAAAAAATTGAAAGAAGAAATCATAAATGAGGCTCATCAATCAAAGTATATTATTCACCCCGAGAATAACAAAATATATCAAAATTTGAAAAAGATATTTTGGTGGTAAAATATAAAAAGAGAAATAGCGGCCTATTTAGGAATATATTTAATATGTCAACTATTAAAGGTTGAGTACAAGAAGCCACCTAGCTTACTACAACCCATGCAACTCCCAGTTGGAAATGGGAGGACATAACAATGAATTTTATGATGGGTTTGGCAAGAACATTGAGAAATTATTACGTTGTTCAGATGATTGTAGATTAGCTCACTAAGTCAGCTCATTTTATTACCATTCAAATGATATTTTTAGATATCGATTAGCGAGACCATACATTAATGAGGTCGTTAGATTACACAATATGCCAGCTTCCATTGTATCATATCAAAACTTGGGGTTTGTCTCAAAATTTTAGAATAGTTTGCATTGAGAGTAGGAGACTAAAATAAAATTCAGCATAACTTATTATTTTCAAATGGATGGACAATCAGAACAAATTATTTAGATTTTAGAAGACATGTTAAAAGTTTCGATTATGAAAATAAAGGGCAATTTGGACGATTATCTATCATTGGCCAAATTTATGTACAATAATAGTTATCGAGCTAGTATTGGTATGTCCCCCATTTAAAGCTTCATATAAAAAGAATGATGTTCCTCGATTCATTAGAAGGAGATGGGAGATAAAAGAATTTTGGGATCGAAGGTCATTCAAAATACATCCGCCAAAGTTTGTTTGATCCATGAACTATTGAAAGCTGTCCAAAGTCGATAAAAAAGTTATGTTGATTGAAGAAGATTATAGTTCAGTTTCAATGTTGAAGACCACGTATTTTTCAAGATCTCTCTATTGAAGAGAATTTATAAATTTTTAATCAAAAGAAAACTGCAGTTGAGGTTTATTGGACCATTCAAAATTCTAAAGGAAATTGGTAAAGTAGCTTACAATTTGGCTCTACCCCCTGAACCTATGAGATGTCCACAATGTATTCCACATGTCAATACTTTAAAAGTGCCTAATCAGAACTTTAGCACACTTTTCAGATTACTTCGTACTCGATACACGCCGGAGGGCTGCTCGAGCATGTTGAGAGAGAATGCCAATGCCTAACGTGTGCCTGATACAACGCTCATGAGCCATTGAGTTTGACCATGGCACCAGACTTGCGTACGACATACGCTCGTGTCTACTCTATTGTATATATCATGTTTGGTTAATTTTTGATCATTTTTTTTTGCAAGATTTAAGAGATGAAAGATAAGGAGAAAAGAAAAAGAAAGGAAATTAGAGAAGCCAAATCTAAGTGAATCTAAGTATGATTTTGATAATTTGGAGCTAAGATAAATACATTCTAACTCTTCCTTTATTGCAATTTCTTTCTCACTTTTTTAAATATTTGTTATTTCAAATACTCATCCATGTCATTTTTCATAACTAGATTGTGTGTGTTTCACATGCAAGTAATATCCTTCTCATTTTTCTATAAATTGTATGAAATTCATATCTAAATTCATATATATTATATTATTCAGTTGATTTCTATAAATTTATTTTCTACATGTGCTAAAATCTTGACTAAATGACTCTTACTTGTATAAAAGTGCTCCTGCATATTTAAAATTATCTTACATATTCTGAAAATTTGTTAAAATTGTCCTATATGCTTACTAATAGAGATAAATTGCTAAATTTTCTTGATGTTATTGATTTTTCTACACTATTTTGTTAAAAACAATCCTGATATTTAAGAACCTTATAATTTAGCATTTCAAAGTTTAAAATTTATTTTATCCAAATTTTTACAAAAAATTTAAGTATTGCATGATTAAAAAAATTGAAGAAATTTGAAAAAAACTTTACAATTTGTTAAAGAATTATGAATATTTTTTTCGAAATAAGAAAAAATAAAAAATAGGTAAAATTGAGTAGAGTTTTCATTTCTTTAACCATCAGACCATTGTAAGAGTGTCAGCGGCTGGTATATTATGGTTGCCTTAACATATTATAATAGTAATTGAAATTTAAATGTATCATCCGTAGGTGAAAGTAATGCATTAAAGGAATAATTTTCTTATGGAGCGCTTGATTTCGTATTCCTAAAATCTAAATCAATTCTTCAATATAAGTCAAATACTTATGAATCCTTAGGGTTCATACTTAATAATATGCGAAGGATTATAAATATACTAATAGAATATTGACACATGAAAATTGTTATGAAAATTTATCAAATTAGAAAATAAGACTAATTTGTAAACCACTTCTCTAATTCTTTACAAACTTTTGAATGATTCAATGAATGTTGGTTTCAATTTTTCCTTCATCAAAAACCTTAGGACTCGTTTACACGGAAATACTTATAAAAATATATAATCTTTATGTTCAAAACTCAACTGACAATTTACATAGATTTTTGGTAGGCTTTGAGTTACTTAGTGCCGATGTTAAATTAAATGAATCTCCTCCGTTGTTTATTGTATCACTTCTCATCCTAAAAGCTTTCGGTCTCCAATCTCTTTGCTATTGATCGGGGAATGATAATTCTTTTTATTAGAGTTTCAAAATGTATTATATCTGTTGCGTTCTGATTCCACGGGGACAGCTATGGCAGAGAGATGCAGGAGGTGAAGGTCGCCGAGCCGGATGACCTGCTATGGCCAAGAGATGCGGGAGGTTGACGACCCGCCGGATCTCTCGGAATGGCTCGTTGATAAGGGGCGTTGGACCCTCGGCGTTCAATCGGATCCGTGGTTAACCGCAACATGAGTGAGTGAGGTGTTGGATACGAGATGAGAACTCGAGATAGGATGTTTTAAGTGGAAAACCTCCTCTTAAATGGGGAGGAAAAACCACTAGGCTCGGGGCCACAGAAAGAGCTTCACTATATGGGTGGAGATTTTTACGAGTAGTACAACAGAGAGTTATTCCCTTCCCTATCTCTCGTTTTGTGTTTATCTCCTTAAGTAAACTATGCTCTCTGGGAGCCTTCTTCCACGTCTTTGAGGAATTAGGCGTGGAGAAGGAGGAGGCTTGCTGGAAGCTTTGGGGAGTTAGAGTGGCAACCGGAAAGCTTCCTTGCGTGTTTTTTGGACTGGTCTCTCCCTTTGAAAAGGAGGTCTTGTTGTATATTTATAGTGGAAGCCGGACCGTTGGGGAGCGGACACGTGTCGTCCATCCGACGGTTGAGGGGCTGGACCACCGGCTTCCTTTAATGCAGCTGACGTGTGGAATTGGCATGCGGACGGCGCCGCTGCAGCCTTTGCGCGTGTCAGGTGTGCAGGATTTGGATATCTTTCTTGATTTGACTAAGCATGCTCTGTTGATGCGGCGATTGGCAGTAGGCATAGGCTTTCTTGGAAACCGTCGAAATAGGCCAGTTGGCATTCCAGGTCACGGACGGGCGGTTCTCGGACGGCTGTGAGTCTTCTTGCAAGCTCACGGTCTTGAGGGGAGAGAACAGTCCTCGGGGGGTCCTCTGGAAAGTCTGAGAGATTCTTCTGGCTTCCTGGCCGCTCGGGTGACAAGAGACCTCCTGGGCTCTCGTCCCTTGGGCCTTTTGAACTGCTCATGTGGATGCCTTTGGGCCTCTTTTATTTGGGCCGTGCTTTCGTGGGCCTTTATACTGGGGCCCAACATAGCCCCCCATGCCAAAGGACCCGAGGTTCTCGGTCGTTTGGCATGAAGTTGCCGTCCTGTTGGGGACGTCTGTTGTCCGAGAACGCATGCCTTGGTGGCGAGCTGCGTGTTGACTTCGGCGGTAGTCTGTCCTCGGACTTTTCGGGCGTCGCCTCGCCTCCTGTTGGAGCATTAAATGCCGTATCCGGTGACGTGGACGCACGATCAGGCGTCTTGGGAAGGAACGATTGCCAGATTTCTGGGGCGAATGGCCCGTTGACATGTGGCGAGGGCAATGAGTACATTTTTTCCGTACTCTAGGGTTTATTTAAACCCTTCGCTGCCCTTGGTCTTCGCGCTTGTTTTTCGTCTCCTTCTTCGTCCAAGCTTCGTTCATTCTTTCTTTCTTTGGCTTTCATGGCGCCTGGAGTTAGAAACATAGCATCCAAGGTGACGCTTGGCAAGCTCGAGGAGATCCGGACCCGGTACCAGATCCCTGAGTCCATGGCTATGGTAATTCCGGAGCCGCACGATAGGGCGCTGTACCCTCCGAATGGCTTCATTACCGTTTATGAGGCCCACCTTAAAGGTGGGTTACGGTTGTCCATTCCGCTGGACCTTCATGACATCATGAGAGCGCTTTGTGTGCCCCTTGCAAGGCTTCAGCTGAATGCGATGAGGTATCTGGTGTCCTTGTGCGTCTTCCTTCGATGCCATGAGAAGACCTTGACCCCTCTTACAGTCAAGGTGCTGTTCCGCTTTACTCCGAGCCTTGACTGGATTGTGATGACTCCCCGCCCGGAGTTCTCTTCGCTATGCGGTGGTAATCCTGACTCCACGAGGGGGTGGAAGGACAAGTTCTTCTTCCTTGGCGTTTACGAGCACTGGGCCATTCCCAATACATGGGGGAATGTGGCTAGCCAAGATCTTGCCGACCCCTCCGGGGGAGGAACGCAAGGAGGTGAAGGCACACACGGACTTGGTGCTGGCCAATATGTGGACCTTCCATCTGAACAAGCGCAATATCTGGCTGGGCGCTGACAAGCTCAAGGAAGCCAAGTGGGTACCACGGGATGAGACTCCTGATCCAGCTCCTCCGAGGATTGGGGGACCCACTTCTGGGGGCTCCTCGGGTGATGACGAGGATTTTGACATCGAGGGCATGAGCGACGATGACGTGGCTGCTTCTCTGCCCGCGAGGTTGGAAGCTGGCTCTTTTTCTGAGTCCTCGAGACCTGGGGGTCTCGTCCTTGCTTCCACTGCGAATATCTCGTCCGGGACTCTCGGAGCTGCTGAGCGGAACAAGGGACCTTCTGAGTCCCAGACCTCCCGTGATGATGATGGTGATGACGACGTTCCTCTGATTAAGAGGATGAGGACGGGAGGTTCTCGTCCTGGGTCCTCGGTCTGGTGGCTTCGCCTTCACTTCCACTGCTGATCTACCTACCACGCCCGCAGAGGTTTATCCTCAGAGTGCGCGGCCCTCGGACATTCAGCCCCCCGGTGATGACCTTGCTCCCAGAGCTCTCGTTACTTTGCCTGGTGACGTCTCGGGCAGGATTGATCATCCTCCCGAGGACATAGGAGGCGGGAGTGCTGCCAGGGACTCTGAGTGGGGAATGTCAGCTGAAACGGTCCGGGAGATGGTGGAGGTTGTGGATTTGAGTGTTGACGATCCGGCGTCTCCCGGCCCTTGTTCTGAGCGCCCGACTGTTACGGAGGCCGAGCGGTTGCCTGAGGCTTCTGGGGGCGCTGTCTTTGGGGCGAACCTTCAAGCGGCTCTGTTAGCTGAAGAGTCCGTGACTGAAGTGTCGCCCGCGGGGCTCAGGAGCGACCCGCAGGAGTCCGCGTCCCAAGTGGAGTGTGGCCCAGGGGATGACCCTCTGGTTTCTGAGGTAGCATGTTGCTTCTTTTCTTCCTTTATCCGTCTTTCATTGTTCACACTTTGACGAATTTTCTTGTGGCAGCTTCAGCGTCTGATAGCCGGCCTTAACGGGTTGGTGGGAGCGATCGCCCAGTCTCGCCTGGAAGCGAGGTCTTCGAATGCCGCCCGTGAAGCCATGCAGCGGGCGGAGGCGGAGCTGGCTGGGGCCAAGGAGAGGATCGCTTCTCTTGAGGCCAGCAATAAGGACCTGCGACTCAGGCAGAGCCTCCTTCGGGAGCGAATCCTCTCTTTAGAGGAGAGATTGAGGACGTCCGTGCAGATCGCTCAGATGGCTCCTGTGCTGGACGGCAAGTTCCGGGACGGTGTTAGCATGTGCCGCCGAGTGGCGCGATTGATCCGTCCGCGGTTTCCTGTGGCCGTCCTCGATCCCAGGAATGCCGGTGCCTTGAGCATGGAGGACTTGTACGGCGTTGATGGTAGGCCCTTCCCTGGTCCTCCTCAGGCGGGGCCAGACAGCGGACCTCTTACTCCTGAGGAGGCGGTTCCGGCGGAGCAGACGGGGTCTTCGGGAGCTCACGAGGCTTAGAGAAGAAGAGACCGTGGGGCAGTCTCTTGATGCGCCGCCCACTTGCCCCTTTATTCTGCTTTTTATTTCTGTCATACTTGTACAGGAGAGTTCTTTCTTATGAATAAGACTTAGTCCTTTTCGCCTCAAAGCTTCGGACATTCTTTTTGTGTCTTGTTTGGCGCGTTGCCCAAATTTTTGTTCCACGATAGGCTGCTTTTTCAGATCTTTTGCCCTCTCGCGGGCTTTTGGCGTGCAGCCTTTTCAAAGGCTTCTAGCTCTTAGCCCCCCGGGCATATCTTAGCCTTTCCGATTTACTCGGGGTGCCTAAGTCGTATATGAACTTTTGAGTTATTGCCTCGAGGACCGGCCTGCGGGGCCGCTGTGTGGCCAGGTTTGATAACCCTAAGGGGCCCGGCCTGGGACCGCCCTGTCACAAATGAGGTTTTATGACCCTAAGGGCCCCGGCCTCACTGGGACCGCCCCGGTGTGTAGGGTTTTTGATATGACCCTAAGGGGGGGCCTGCTGGGACCGCCCCGATCACTGTGGGTTTTGATGACCCTAAGGGCAGGCCCTCTGGGACCGCCCGGGGTCACGGCCCAGGTTTTTATGACCCTAAGGGGCCCGGCCTCTGGGACCGCCTGGTCACAGCCAGATTTTTATGACCCTAAGGGGCCCGGCCTCTGGGACCGCCTGGTCACAGCCAGATTTTTATGAACGCCGTGGATTGTTGGCGGCTTCCCTCGCTCTCGTGGCCGGCCCGGTCCCGCAGAAGCGGTTGAGGAGAGATCGTGAAAACACTATGTCATGAGGGGAAAAAATGCATGTTTTATTAATGCATGTTTTTCTTACATGAGGTGGTCTCGAGGCTTTTGTCCCTCTTTTTCTCTCTCTCTTTTTTTTTTTTTTAGTCCGCGTCCATCATGGCCTTGTCCTCGAGCGGCGTGACGGGCCGCTTCCTTGCTCCGGCCGTGCCCGGTCTTCGCAGAAGTGGTCAAGGTATCCCTCATTGCCCGCCCGCTCGAGTTCCGCCTGGAGCTTTTTGCATTCCTCGGTGTCGTGGCCGCGGCTGCCATGGTAATGGCAGTACTCCCATTGGTCGCCTCCCTCCGGGTGTTTCAACGCCTTCGGTCATCTTAGGAATCTTTCGTCCCTGATCTGCCTCAGGATGTTGGTGAAGGAGTCAGTGAAGGGCAATGGGCTTGAATATTTTTCTTCCCCAGGGACCATTTGTCCGGGTGTATCGCGCCCGGACTGTCGCTGGGTCTTCCGGTGGGCGGTCGCCCTTCTGCTTCCTTCCCCTGTCCTCGGGGGCAGGGGGTCTTCTGGTGCTGCCGGCCGAGTTGCTTCGTCGGCCTTTGGTCCAAAGACTGTCTTCCAGAGCCTTTGGAGCCCCCTTCTTGAAGGGGCCGGGCTCATGGACTTCTTTTTGTTGAGGTAGTCCCTCAACTCGCCTGGAGCCCGCGCCGACTGTAGTCGTCGGAGCGCCGTGGGGCGCGGGCTTTCGGAGCATGGGCTCCTAGAGTGTCCGCCTGCCTTCTGCTGGAGGCTGCGGACAGCCCTTGTGAGGCTGTCCACCTTCTGCGCCAGCTTGCGCACGCTGGTGCCGGGGCCGCCGCTCGTTCTGCCGCCCGTAGGGAGGCACTCGTCGTGGCGGTCTTCTCCTCGGGTGGACGTGCTGTCTTGTCTGCTGAACATCCTTGAGGTGTTTGCTTGTTGCTGGGGGGATGGGAAGCCGCTAAGTTTTTTTGTTCTTCCTTTTATTCTTCCCACAGACGGCGCCAATGTTGCGTTCTGGTTCCACGGGGACAGCTATGGCAGAGAGATGCAGGAGGTGAAGGTCGCCGAGCCGGATGACCTGCTATGGCCGAGAGATGCGGGAGGTTGACGACCCCGCCGGATCTCTCGGAATGGCTCGTTGATAAGGGGCGTTGGACCCTCGACGTTCAATCCGATCCGTGGTTAACCGGCAACACGAGTGAGTGAGGTGTTGGATACGAGATGAGAACTGAGACCGGATGTTTTAAGTGGAAAACCTCCTCTTAAATGGGGAGGAAAAACCACTAGGCTCAGGGCCTGTAAAGAGCTTCACTATATGGGCTGGAGATTTTACAGAGTACAGTTGTGAGGGTTATTCCCTTCCCTATCTCTCGTTTTGTGTTTATCTCCTTAAGTAAACTATGCTCTCTGGGAGCCTTCTTCCACGTCTTTGAGGAATTAGGCGTGGAGAAGGAGGAGGCTTGCTGGAAGCTTTGGGAGTTAGAGTGGCAACTGGAAAGCTTCCTTGCGTGTTTTCTGGACTGGTCTCTCCTTTGGAAAGGAGGTCTTGTTGTATATTTATAGTGGAAGCTGGGCCGTTGGGGAGCGGACACGTGTCGCCCATCCGACGGTTGAGGGGCCGACCACCGATTTTCCTTTTTTAATGCATTGACGTGTGGAATTGGCATGAAACCTTCTCTCCGGTTGCCAAACGCAGCCTCTTTGCACGTGTCGTGTGGATTTGGATTTATTCACTTTATGTTTTCTTGATTTAAAATGAAGCATGCTTCTGTGAAATGATGCGGCGATTGGCGGTAGGCATAGGCTTTCTTGAAACCGTCTTAAATAGGCTTCTAGATTGACATTCCAGTCACTTGACGGGCGATATTTCTCGGACCATTTGTGAGTCTTCTTGCAAGCTCACGGTCTCGAGGAGAGAGACGCCGTTCACCTCATCCTGGGGTCCTCTGGAAAGTCCGAGAGATTCTTAAGCTTCATCCGCAGCGTTTGGGTGACAAGAGACCTCCATCGGATGGGGGAGGTCGTCCATGGGCCTTATTTGAATCGTGGCTCATGCGTTTTGGGGCTTCCGTCTAGCGGAACTTTTTTGGGCCGTGTTTTCGTGGGCCTTTATACTGGGGCCCAACAATATCAATACCTGTCTAATAATTATTATTGTAGATAAACTCAACTAATAATAAATAATTATTCGATTTTCATTCATTTTTATAACCGAAGCTCTTAACATATAATAATTAAATCATATCTATTTAAATAAATGTGTGAAAGAGAAATATTTATATAGGATGTTGAAAATTATATCAAAAACACGCAGCCATTAAAAAAGTAGTGTCCCAACACACATGTACCGTATAAACTTGCTTTAAGCAAAAAAAAACTTTAACAAGAGATTTGCGATCCAATGCACGTGTGTCACTCAAGTGTCTATCAAGCACAGACATGCTAAGTAAACATCACTCATGTGCAATTCTGATACATATCAAGCATGCATATTCTGAAGAAATGCAAACATGCGTAGATTAAGCATAAATATTAGGAGATGTCGCATTTGCAAATAACGAACGTATATCCAGCGCTGGTATTCACCAATACTTGATTATTTCTCAAAATACATGTTTTATCTAATCACATAGCATATTAATACAAAATATTTCTAATACAAATAATAAAGATTGAAATTTTTTCCGTAAAAATTTTTATTTTTTAATTATGCTGGTTTTTTGTTTTAACGAATGAGATTTTAAAGTCCAAAACTGAGCTACCTGGTCCACCAAGTATATCCAGACAGGATATCCATCCGCATTCACGCGGCTGTTGCATCCCAAGGTAGCAATTACTTTTCCAGCAAAGCCAAAGGAGGCATCATGCGGCGGTGTCAGGCACTCCCAATAATAGACTGCAATCTTCATCATTTTCCAGGAGCTGATTTTGGAGGGTCCCAAGGTCCTCTTCATCACTTTATTTCTATTTTAAAAGTCCAAAATTTTAGACTTAGCCAAGCTAAATTTAATCAAAATTTGAGAGTAAATCTTTAATCATTCACGCGGCTGATCCCCTTTTGGGGGTGAATGATTCCAAAAATTTACTTTGCATGATTCCATTATCACTATCAAATCTAAGTTTTCGTGTATTTTTAAACATTGATTTGCATCGGTTAGTATAGATTTGAAAAACACCCACAAAACATGGCTAGAGAAAATTGGTGCTGAGGTGGACGATCAGCCTACGTTTCAGATGCTTATTGCCAAAGGAAAGCCGATGAATTAAGACATGAAAATGCCAGATTACAAAGCCGACTGAATGGCATCACCCTAAGGATAATTGCTCATTAGAGAACCATCAGATGACCTTTTAATTTTCTTAATTTGTTTTGATATGGCATAATAAGTTTTTTATCAATTTTTTATGATACTTTATTTAGAAAAATGTGAAAAAATTGTAATGAAACGATATCTATTCATAAATTAAAACAACAAAAACTTTTTATAAATTCTTGTGGAAATAAAATAAAAAGAAGCAGAATTCTCTTATATATCCACACTAGTTTACGAGGACCAATTGTCCACCTATCAAGTGTGAATCTAAAAATATATAGTATATGAGTACCTTTTATGCTTGACCTTAAGCACTTAAAATCTAAAATTAGTATATGTGTACCCATCATACATGTTTTAGGCCCTTGATGCATATCAGGCACCACCAATACTACTATCACCGTAGGATCATGCTCTAACTCCCATCAGGTACCAAACACAATAATCTAATTCTTAAGACCTCACTCAAATTCATAATTGTATTTAATAATTTGCATGATTACTTTGATTCAAGCACTCAAATCTATTCCTCCCATCCTTCACAAATTTTGACCTCAAAATTTACTTATCTTAATTAAGGAATAAACATGAATAGTTTTTTTTGGGATCTCATCTTCATTATCCTTCCTCAAATAAATAGTTTCACAATAATGTTTTTATTAAAGGAATATTTTTCTTATGAAGCACTTGATTTCGTATTCGAAAAATCTAAATCAAGTCTTAGGACATAACCCCGAAGAGGTGGAAAGGAGAGGAATGGTTTCGTTAGTAGTGTTAAATAGGCCGTGTTGTTTATTTGAGCCACTAAACACAGCACATTTATATCACGTGCCGTATTTAGTATAGTACATGACTTATATGTTACAACTCTGCATGACACGTGGTCTGCACTGTATTTGACTAGCAATGTCTATGAATAGTGCTGTGTCAGATGTCAGCATAGTATAACCCATATTTAAAATTAATATCAAAATTTAAATTTTAAAAACACGTGAGTAAAAGGCTTAGCATGATACACGTGTGTTGTATAGGCACAAAAAGTGTAAAAGTTTTAGCACAAAGGCTGCATCCCTACATATATGCATTGCTCAGATGAATATCATGCGTGAAAAATCAAAATACATGGTGCTTATGCATAGATTAGATGTAACTCAAGGCCAAATATTCTAATCAAAATAAGCTCATGTGCATATTGGTGCATGCAGACATGGATATTCCTAACAAATACAAAACATTTCTAATAAAAATATCAATTTTACCTAATTATAGAATATATTAATACTAAATATTTTTAACAAAATTTTAAAAAAATGTCAAAAAATAAAATTATAAAAGACATTATAAAAATAATATGTTTTATTTATTTTGTTGAGTACTTTTAATATTATAATTTTAAAAAGTAAATAAAAAATACATATAATAATAACTTGATTATTTTTAGGCCCAACTATATTTTCATTACAGCTACTTATAGAATCCTCATGTTTACTAGAACTAAAAATTATTGGATGACGCACATTTTTATGATTTTCAATACCATTCTGCTCCTTTTTTGTCAACTACTTAACCTCCCATACTAAAAACTGATTCCAATGATATCGTAATTGTTAGTGGAACTAGGAGGTCCCATACCATTTATGTGATCCCGAAAAATGTGTACTAATTGGTCTTCCGACAATCTAAAATTTAAAACTTTGAACTGGTACTTATACTATCAAAAATATGACCCGATTATAAATAATAAAAAAGTTCAGCCGAAGTGATATTTTCACTTACTAGCTATATTTCATACCGAGCATGTACCAATAAAAGTAAATCTTGTCGGCCACCTCTACTTTTAATTCTAATAGTAATTGTAGTGCATACAAGTTGCACATTATATACAATGTTTGATAGATATGGGCCTTCATTTTTTTGTGTTGTCGGTCATCTCCATATTACTATAAAATTCTTCAAGATATATGTGCACTCCTTGTAAATTTATACAATTGTTCTTAATTGTGGTGATCCAGGTTAATATTGAAAGATTTTTTTAATATTTTAAATTTTTTTTAAAAAAAATATAGTTTAGTATAATATTAATCAATCTATTATTTTTAATAATTATAATATTTATTTAAAAGTATTTATTTAAATTTTATATAATATATTCTTCTTCATTGCAAGTATTATATAGTAAAAATTATAATCTTCTCAAAAGAAATGATTTATTTTAGTAAATGACAATATTAGTTTAACAGTAGACTCTAGATGGCATAATGAGTACATGTGAATTCATTAGTAATAGAATAAAATATTTTTAAAAAATATTTAATTATTTTAACCATTTTTCTATCAATATCTATAATTAATTCATATGTTGAGATATTTTTATTATAAAAAATAATTAAAATAAAACAAAATGAATATATATAATTTTCAATATTTGATATGTTCAGTTTCATTTTGTTGGATAGTCCATGTTTATTTCTTATAAGTCAATTTATTTTATTTTCACAACGTTATAAATTGTTACTTTTAAAAAGAAGATATTATAATAAATAGAATAATATTTTTTATTTTCTCTACAAAATAAAAAATAAATAATAAAATATTTATAATATAAAAGTTTATAATATGGCGTGTACATGTTAATAAAATAATTTAACATTAAAAATTTTAAAAAATATAATTTAAATAAAGTAATAGCAAAATTATTATTTAAAGTATTATAAAAAGTAATAAAAAATCATATCAAGTATTCTAAATTTATTTATAGTAGTATTAATCATTTTAAGAATTATAAAAGTAGTGTGTGGATGTTCAAAAATTTTTAAATTAATAATTTTTTTTTATAATTCATGATTTTTAGAAATCTAACATATCATAATACAAATATAAGATACATTATTATTATATGATGGTATATATTAATATTTAAAAATACTAAATTTTTTGTGTAATAATTTAAAAATTAATTCTTATTTAAATTATAAAAAAATAATGAATAATCTCATCTTTAACAATTTGTCAAAATAATTTTACAAATATGAGATATAAGCTCTTCTATATATATCGTTTAAACTTGTAATCTTCTACCATAGGAAAATTGCTCTCCGATTGTATTATATATTCTGTCAATCCCTTTAGATATAATCACTAGTCATACTGAAAAATTTCTAACTCTATACCACTTAAAAATATTAATTTAATTTGAATTAAAGATAATTATTGTTTATTGGATTATTTTCATATGTCTCTTTAAATATCCTATATCCTTAAAACTTTTACATGTATAATTTATTTTATATTTTTTTTTGATAAATAATCAATTCCTAATTGTTAACAAATTTAATCTCAAAAAACTATCATATATTATTAGAATTTTTTTTAGGGAATGGCCAAAATTAGAATGAGTCATAGCAGTATCCTGGCCAAAATTAGGTTGCGATACTAGTATTTTAAAATCACTATCAATGTATATATGTGATGCAATTAGTATGTGAGTATTAAAATATTTTTTTATATTTCTTCAATATCTAAATTAAAATAATTATATTTCATAATTAATAATTTACTTATAAAATAATAAATTAATAATATTAATATATAAATTACAGATAAAAAAATAATAAAAATATATTAGTGAATATCATATTAATATCACTTTATACTGTAAAAAGTAAAAAGTATAAATAGTAGAAAAAGAATATTGGGTGCATTATGTTCAGGGATGGAATATATATAGATTTTTATAAGATTTAAATATTTAATTTTTTAATAAATTAGGAGGCAATTATATGTCTTATTCCCCTCTCACTCTCTCAAACGATCAGATGGTTGTTTGTGTTAAAAAAAAAAAAAAAAAAAGCAGTTTCTAATACGATCTGATTAGGCCACGGATCGACACAGTCCGTAAGTCACTTATTGCATAGCTTGGCATGATTTGAAGCATTGGGCCTTGCTAAACACGGCCCGATGTTTATCACAGGCCGTGTCGGGCTGTACTACAGACAGCCCGACTTATTTAACACCTATGGGTTTCATTTTAGTGAGGGCACCACTGAGCCTTTGAATGCTTACAAAGAAACAATCAAGTGCAAGTGAACCTAATTGACCAAGCACCTACTGAGTTTGAGGTCGACCACATGACTACTGAGGCTAAACACGAAGAGGTATGTGAACTTGATGAAGGAGCCACACTTTTAGTCGTTAGAAGGGTGTTGACAGCTTCTGAAGAAATAACGGGGCATGACTAGCTTAGATATAACATATTTCATATGTATAGCACAATCTACAACAAAAGATGTGTCATAAAAATAGATTCCGGTAATTGTATGCACCTAATTTCTAGAGAAATGGTTAATAAACTGAAACAAAATAGCGAGGGACACCTACAGTCGTACAAGGTATCTTGGTCGGAGAAGCCGCAATTTAAAAACAATGCTCCATAAATATCTCCATTGGGAAGTATGAAGATGAAGTTGCCGCCGACATTCTACCCATGGATGCATGCTACATTTTGTGTGAATGACCTTGTCAATTTGAATGGCACGTACAACATGATGGACACCATAACACATGTTTCCTGTACCGCACTGGGAAGAAATATATTTTTAAGTCTTTGAAGGAGCCTATTCGGCCACAAGACCTTTCTTCCATTCTGCTTTCCCTCAAGGAATTCGAGAACTCGGACAAAGAATCGAACATTCTCTATGCAATTGTTGCCCACGCCACAGATGCAAAAGAACCGCATCCTTTTCCCCCTGCCATGAAGAATCTACCGGATGAGTTTGCTGATCTTACCCTTGATGAACTGCCCAACTGACTACCACCAATGTGGTACATTTAGCATTGAGTCGATTGAGTCTTTGCCTACCAAACCTGAGCCAACAAGAACACTGCCAGCCTCAGTGGCAAGTCAAGAAGTCCTCTAAAAGGAGCTCATACAGTAAAGTCTTAGCCCTTGCACCATTTCTACACTTCCCATTCCTAGAAAGGACTGCTCTTAGAGGATGAGTATCAACAACAGGGCCATAAACAAGATCACCACCAAGTATCAATGTCCAATTCCTCAACTTGATAAAGCGCTCGATATGCTACGAGGTGTCCAGTTGTTCTAAAAAATGGACCTAACAAGCGGGTACAGTACATCTAGATCTAGCCCGACAACAAATGGAAAACAGCCTTCAAGACTAAGAAGGGGCTCTATGAGTGGTTAGTAATGCCATTCAGATTGTCCACGTTCATGCAACTCATGAAACACAATGCTCAAGCCGTTCATCAAAAAACTCATTGTGGTACACTTTGGCAACATCCACTTCTTTAGCTCCAACTCGAAGGAGCATATCAACCACATATGCCAAGTGTTTCAAGTCCTACAATATAAGAGCAACTATTCGTTAACACTACTAAGTGCTCCTTCATAAGGGAAAGTGTAATCTTTCTCGGATATGTTGTTTCTACTCAAGAATCTGAGTTGATGAGAAAAAGATTAAGATAATTGACAAATGGCCGGTTCCAAAGACTATCTTCCATGGTTTGGCCACATTTTATCGTCGATTCATCAAGAACTTCAGCATGTTAATCACATGTTACTGATTGCATGAGGTGCAACACCTTGTGAAATGATTCAACAACCTAGAGCTTCCAACTGATGAAACCAAAGTTAACTGACATAGGTTTATGTGAAATGAAAGGACGACGCCCCCTTGGTTAAAGTGAAATGGTTTGCAGCACATAAAGTTCTTTCAAAAAGGGGGGAAGATGATGCAATATAGACTTGTATATCACATAAACCAGATGACAACCCAAGGGGGCCGGTCCAATTGACCTACCTGGCCCATCAAGTATATCCAGATAATTCTTCATCCCAAGGTAGTATCTACTCTCCATACCACACGGCTAAAGCTTCTCAAGGCAACAATTATTCTCCAACAAAACCAAAGGAGACAGCACGTGGCGGCTTAATGCAATCCCAATAATAGAGTGCAGTCTACATCTTGTCCCAAGGAGGAGTTGCCGACGGGATTTCTGATGGTCCCAAGAGCAGCCAAATTAAGCCTCTCCAACAAGATATCTAGCACTCCATTTCTATTTAAAGACTCCAAAACATTTTGTCTAGGCAGACTAAGTTAAATCAAATTTTGAAAGAGTCAATATTTGAAAAAAATACTAAGTCATTTGTTGGTGCGTAATTTTTGAAGCTGAGATCATTCTTCCCTTAGATATTACCAAAGGTGAGTATTTTCCTTTGAGAATGATTCCTCTGACTTTTATTCTTGTAATTTTCAATATCACTATCCAATCTAAGTTTCAGTATATAGTCAACTACGTGTTTGCAGGACCTGGGCAAGAGTCACATATGAGAAGCCATTAACAAAAGCACAACTGGACCGAGCCTTGGGATTGTTACCTAGTCGTGTCTGCCGGTAGGCTAAACAAGCCCTGGCCTCCTGCAAAATTAGTTTATTTATGAGGATGAAAACCATCATACAATCAGGAGAACAACACAATGAGGGCAGCACTTAGGTCTTCAAATTATTTGACAGAAATAATAGAACAGCCAAGAATATGGTGGCAACACTAGCCTTTCGAGTTATTTATCACAACAGCAAACAATATCCAAGAACCAGCACAATCCTTTTGGCCCTAGAGATAGCCATCCCTCCTATCTTGCTCTTCGGCCTCCTTATTAGCAATTTGAACTGCTTTGAACCATAGGAAGGCCTGCATATTAAGAGAGAATTAACCAAGCCTATTACAAACTGTCACAAATTTATAGACCAGTCTCATATTATACTACTGTGGAGCTTCTCCATGTTAATGCACTTGGACTCGGTCATTCTCACATTGAGAGAAGCTAGATAGACAGGTTTGGACACTCCTGAATATCAATGGTATTTGACATCCAAGAAAAAGGATACAGAAGCTCCCAAAGTAGAAAAGATAATGAAAACTTACACAGGTTGGGAGACCAGTAATAGCAAAGAATCCCAGAAGAGGGGCATAGAAGATGCTATCTGAGTTCACCACTCCAAAGACTGGCCTCTGGTTCACATACTCAAATACCGAACCAATCTGCAATGATAAAGCCCAAAATTCATAAACCAAATAACTTCAGTGGCAGGCAGACAAAATAGGAAAAGGCATAGCTTACTGCAGCTATAGCAGTCACTGCGGAGGCAAGCAGATAAGCAATGTAAGGAATCTCAATGCTCGTCTTCGATTCATTACCCTTTCCTTCATCACGAGCCCAAGGAGGTGGCTCATCTGAATTTGGCCTTGCCCAAGAAGGGATTGATTCTTCGGACTCTTTTGAATTAGTAGAACCTCCAGTTGCAGCAAGCACAGAAATCCTGCGAGGCCTTCTGTTCATATGGCTCCTATGGCTTTGGTGGCCTAGATCCAGGATTTTACCTTGAAAAACTCTCTGGCCTAGTGGTTGTTGACCTTTTTAAACCAAAGATCCAATCCAATGTGCAAAGTGATAATGAGAATGCAGCCATGGGTTACTGTTCTATATTTTGGTTCTTTCTCTCCTCTTCAAACAAAAACAAAGAGACCTGAAAGAATACAAACTACCAAGAAATGAAGCCAGGAGGATGTAATTACTCCAGGAGAAAAAAAGGGAAAGAAAGACCTTCAATAATATTATGTCTTAACTACCAAAAACACATGGTTTCAAGTTTCAACAATGGCATTTTAGCCTGCTTTGATACTAATTCGATATTGATGGAAATATCAACTCATTAAATAGAAGTTCAGCCATATAAACCAAAACCAAAAAGGAACAAAAATAAACAATAATTACCAGGGTTGACAATTCTATTTCACATGAATCCACAATATTAAAGATACAGAATTCAATTTTCCAATAAGCAACTAGACTTAACGTTTCAGATTCTATTGTTTTCAACTTTATCACTTGCCTGGAAGCTAAGTTCTGCATAGTAGCACTGAAAGAAGAAAAGATTTGGTTTCCTTCTTTAATTACTAAAACATTTCTTTGAAGTCAACTGGAAAATCTATTGAAGTTAAATTTGTGTAAATATGTGGATTCCTCCTATTACATTTTCTGCAAGTAGATTTTCCCAATTCTCCTTTCAAGATGTACTGTAAATATGTCCAAACTTAAGAAATCTTCTAATAAATCCTGTAGAAACAATAGATGAATTTTAGATTTTTCGTTTTCAAGATACAAAATAAAACTATGTTCATTAGATTCCAATAGTTACATAGCGGACCCATATCTTCGATTTACTCTGATGATCAAATACCTAGCAAGAGAATTCCTAAGCACTCAGGTTTCCAGTTTTAGTGAAGACAGAAATATCCTAGAAGCCTTGTGAAGGTTGTCACAAACTGCCTACTTATATAGGTATTCTAAGAAGCAAGCATCTCACAGAATAGCAGGGTCCAGGGAAGGAACAGGAAAGGTTATTCCAAATATTTTTGCTCAGGAGCAGAACCATCACAAGTACACTTTTTTACATTATGTGGATTGTTCCTACCATGCAGTTGCACTGGAGGAACAGCATATAGTGGTTACCTAGAGCTAGCAAGTGAGGATTGAGCTGCCAAAAGAAATTCTCCACCTTTGGGCTAGAAGATGAAAAAAATGCAGTCCATAGAAAGAAAGTTCTCAATGAAACCTGCAATTGAGACTGAGGCCAGAAGTTCAAAGAACGTAGCTTGATCTGCAACTTGGTGGAATAACCTGTCTATTTCCAAGAGTCAGCTTATTTTCTGGTTAGCAGCTAGGGGGGAGCTCAAGACTGAGGATAAGTAGTTTCATCAGGGTGTGATTGATTATCAGCAATGCCAAATTGTGTGGGGCAAGAAGTCAGAGAATTACAGCACTTGTTATTCGCTTTTGCTTTCTCTGCTGAAGTAATTCAACAAATGTCAACACCATTGGGCGTATATCCTTGGCAAGGCACATTGGATGGGGTTTGTATCATGGAGGGAAAGAAGGTGATGGCAAAGGCTGGTTAGCAGCAGCTTTCCACCATACTTGGCAAGCTACAAACACTTTCACATAGAGATCTTTACAACCACTGGAACATTAAGTCAGATTACAGGCAACATGTGAGAGGAATTCAGATGAAGAAGGTGAGAATTAGATCAAAAGAAGGGGACAGGAGACTAGATAAAAGGGGAAGCAATACGAGAGAAGCAACAAGTCATTCACTCTATTCACTATTTAATTCATCCATCACTTATCTATATAGGCTAGATATTGTCAGTTATATTGAATATTGCATAATATTTAGTTGCCTTGTCTAGGAGATATCAATTCCTTGTAATTAGGACACTAATATTTGAGGTTGTAATTTAAGTAATATGATATATTGTAATCAGATTATAATTAGGGAAATGTTTTACTTAATGAAGGAAGACTCTATAGAGAGGCGTTCAGACAGAGAAACACATTGACATAGAATCAAAGCAATGAAATCAAAATACGCTTGTCGAAAGACGTATGTTTCTTGTTTGTGGCTTTGCATTGAGATTTTGGTTCTCCATGACTCAAATATGTGGTTCTTGGCATCGACTTCCTAATCTGGCATGAGTAACAGATCACTGGCTCTGAAATTTTAACATTTAGACCCTTTAACACCTAAAGGCAGTAAGTGTTAATTGCGGAATTTAAAAATTATGTGACAATCAATAACATGCTAAAGATTTTGCTAAATGGCAAGCTCTAAACTGCACTTACCGCCAAACAAATAATGGAAAGCTAAAAATAAGTCAAAATCCAATTTTAATGGCAGAGGAAAACCAAATTGGTAAAAACCTCTGGGTCTTTTTAGTCACGCTAAATGAGAAATTCACTATGAGATATTCAACTTATAGACAGGTAGTTTAGACATAAGATACACTTTGACTAACCCCATGACATAAGACTCCTCTGAAGCAACTCTTCAGATTTGCTATCCAATTAGCATTCGAGCAGAACAATGGTAGGTAATCACCAAATTGTCATTCTTTGTTGACCCCTTTAATTGAATGAAAAAAACTTAATGTCATTAAGAATAAAGATCTCTAGGATGAATATGAATTCACTCAATTGTGAGAAATTGGTCTCTCTCTTTAAAAAGTCCTTTATGTGGGGTGGTTCCTGAAGGTCCATGCACTTCATGTATTTATGAACCAGAAATAGGGTTAAAAATGCATCACAAAATCCTGACTCAAAATTGGCATGCGAGTGCCAGTCAAGCTCACATCAACCGAGCCTTAGGAGTCACCTAATGCACAGAAGCCTGCATGAGTGCACATGACTCTGATTTTCCATGCACAAGCACAATAAAGGTGCACATGAGTGTGCCTCATTCTACCCGGTCACGCACAAGTGTGACACTCAACTGCACGGGCATGCCCCATTCTATTTCAGCATGCATGAGCATGACTTATTCTGATTTAGCACACATGAGCGCGACATGCATATGCACAAGTGTGACCTACTCTAGTTCAGCACACACAAGCACAACAAGCCCATGCATGAATGTCACCTATTCTATTTTAGCATGAACGAGCATGAGCCAAGAGTGCACATGCATGCACCATTCTGCCACAAGCACATGAGTGCGCCTCGTGCTCACGAGCACACATCAAGGGTGTAGGTGGCGTGCATCGTGATTATAGGTATACATAAGAAGAAAAGCCGGCTTGCGACAAACTCTGAATCAACCCTATGGGTACAATTGTATACAACAAGACCCATGACCACAAACCACATGTGCGTGGTTTCACATGGGCAGACTCCACAAATCCACAATAGAAATATAGAGTGATATGAAAGACATTGATCTTCATGCTATTGGGAATTCCTTATCTTGCGATAACATAAGTTTCATCAGACCGTTGACCTACTTATGGAAATTGCCAATAATAATATCATAACAATCTTCTCCTTTGGCAATTCCATGACAAAACATATTGAGCAATAAAAACAAATAGATCACTGGTTCAAACACAACCAAGAAAGAAACTTTGTACATGAAAATTTAATCTTATAACCCAAAACAGGAATATAGTCAATGCAAACAGTAATAAGGACGACAAAGATTGATGAGATCCATTTGTTGTTCTTGTACATCAAGATTAGCATGTAGAAATAAAATAGCTTAGCAAAATAACATTGGATAATTAACAACATAGTCGACTAGCACATAAGCAAAGTGACATAGGAAAATCAACTAGCACATAACATTGGATGAATCCAAGTCTATAAGGCAACACAATCAACTGCACCAAACAAGTACACCAACAATGCTAACCAACAACATCAAAAAAAAAAAAAAATCTCCACTCCCCCTTTTTTCACAGAGAAAAAGAGGCAAGCTAGTCTTCACCATAGTCACGCCGCTAATCATGCATGTATTGAAGTTCTCAGAACAATTGAGCAAAATTCTCCTCTTGGCTCTCCTGTCGAGACACTCTAGCCATAAGAGCTGATTGATCAGTGTGGATCACAGCTAGTTAATCAAAAATATCAAAAAAGGCTCGAATGGGAATAAATACAAGTCCAAGGACCAATGTCGGATGAACAAGGGATTGAGAATAACAGGGACTCATCTAACATCACCTCGTTGAGAAAGACATCCATTTTTGGAGATTGGTGTTGCTTATGCAATTTACAAGTTTCCCAAGGGAAACACAAGAAAGTTTAGGAAAGACTACACTAAGATCTATTGTGAATCATTGGATGAGATAGCCATGGGGGAGGTTGTCATCCTTCCTTAACTCGAAAGCGGAGATAATGTTGGGACATAGATGTGTTAGGAGATCAATCGGGTCACCAACAAGTAGAACATATATAAAACATGTCTTATAAAATGGTAGAGAAGCAAAATACGTGATGGGAAAGAGATCTTTAAGAATTATTTGGCAGACCACAAAGCACTGGGGGAAGGAGTTTGGCCTTGAAGGAGCGACCGCTCCACTGAGTATGCACTCCATAAAGAAAGGAGGCAATAATATTGTAGGAGGGAACATTGGATGGGAGATATGGATAAGCCAAGAGATTAGGCATGGGTAGGGCAAGAGTGCCATCAATGACTTCTGAAGTGGTCCGTAGAGTATGGCCTTGAAGATATGTGGTGAAGCTAGCGGAGGTTGAGTCAAAATCACGGATGTTGGCCAAGAACTCCTGGACAAAAAGCAGCAAGGGAGCGATAAGGTTGGCAAGCATAGGCTCCCAATTTTGTTGAGTGAAGACGGAGGAATGGAGGCATTGAGAGCACCAAGATTGACTTCTATCTCAAGGGTCAATTGACGATGAATCATTCTGCAAGAAAATAGATCCTCCACGGAAGAAGTGACAAAACAAGAGTCATCAAGGCTGGACCCACGCGAAGCTTCTTTGCAGCTTGCACTTTAGTGTCGCCCATCTGGAAAGACACAACATCAAGCAAACACAAGATACGGAGAAAAATTAGCGTAGCCTCAGATTGTAGTGTGAAAATGAATTCACATACAGTTAACAGCAGTACATCCCCCATAACATAAGACTCAACTACTCACAACTCATCAGCCCAAAACACAAACATCAGATGCCAAGACATGCAAAACAGAAGCTCCACGAGCTAATGGTCAAACCAGCAGATCACCAACCCATGAAATACATGAGTCTCGTGCTCCTACAGTACACAAACCTTTCAAAACGACAAAACAGCGCACAAATGCTAAAGAAAACAGCAACAGAACAACAAATATGGAAAAGCCCCAGCAAAGTTTCAAACTAGGATCAACGAAAGCAACTCACGCATACAGAAGACACAACAAAAGAACCCTACATTCCAGTGGTGAAAAAATTGGACAAGAAAGGAAGAAGAAATGAGAAATTACCTTAGATGTCAACAATAGGAAGGAGAAATCACCGGAAACCTTGAGAGATTCAGGAGAGAAATTACCCGAGATTCAGGAACGAGGGAGGGCGCAAATGAAGATGAGAGGCGCGGACGACACACTGAGGGATTAAAAGCGGAAGGGCTTTACAGCGCACGCGCGCAAGATAGGCTTCTTCAGGCACTGGGCATGGGATAAGCAGGTGCCTGAGCATGAGTCGGGCATGCCTGATGCGTGACACCCACGATTAACCACGCATGCGCGTGAATCGTGCCCATGAAAGGCGTGGCGAGAACAGACCGCGCAAACGATTCATCAAACTATATTCCTCCTTATTTGATAAAATTACTATTCTACCGCTTTTGTTACAAGTTAGGAATAATAATTTAGAAAGAATAGTTATTCTCGATTATAATGAATAACTATTCAAAGGAAGCATTAGGTATTTTTTTATTCGGTTAGGGAGAAAAGAATTCCCACCGATAATTTTATTAACCCAAATTTCTTTTTATTATTATTATTATTATTATTATTATTATTATTATTTCTATTACTTTTATTATTATTATTATTATTATTATTATTATTATTATTATTATTATTTTTATTATTATATTATTATTATTATTATTATTATTATTTTTATTACTTTTATTATTATTATTATTTATTATTATTATTATTATTATTACTTTTATTATTATTATTATTATTATTATTATTATTCTTTTATTATTATTATAAGGATTAAAGCGTATTTAGATAAATTCTCATCTTATTTTCATACAATTTTATAAACCAAATATCAGAATACAAATTTCTAACTAATTTTATTCCAACAACCAAATATAGGGGAGAATAACTATTCTATTCTCACCTTATTCCATTCCAACAATCAAACGCGTCGCAAAACGCTTCGTTTGATACGTTGATTTGCTCTCTCTCTCTCTTCTAAATATTTATAAAAAAATAATGTAATATTAAACAAAAAAAATGACAAAATCCTAGATAAAGATGTGGGGCACCATTTGTCACGTCAGCCATAATGAACAAAAAGCAATGCCGAGTTCTATATAAAAATGAGAGCTACATAATCTCAGTTATATATACAATGTACCACAATATCCGTTGAGAAAACTAATGGCCTAAATTGTAATGAAAGTCCAACTAGGATTAAACATCTATGCAATCTCGCAAGTGGTGGAGGAATCCATCGAATAGGAAATCAAACTTGACATGACTAGTACCGGTTGCTCCTATAGTATCTTCTTCGCTTAATTAGAGCCCAAACCTTGGAGTGCTATTTTTTTGGTATTCCTTGAGTCAAGAAAGGTACACTCAATTTTTTAAAATAAAAAGGTGGGGTTTTCAACTAAGATATGGCTAATTTTGAGTCAATCTATATTCAAAAATTGGTGTGACATACTTAAAATTGCCAGTTTATAAGGTTTCACAGCTGTAGCCAAATTTTCAATCAATATAAAGAAGGGGGGGACACAACAAGTAAACAACACAAGTGTATTTTTAACAAAAAATAAAACAAAATAAAATAAAACAATAATGCAAAACGACTATGGAAATGCAAATAGTTTTAAGTACAAATACCAATGGCCCTCCTTAGACTTTCAAATCTAAATCTATCCAAAGGCTTAGTGAAGAGGTCCACAAATTGACTTTCAGTAAGAGATGTTTTAGAGCAATGAGTCGAAACTCCATTGAATTGTTAATGAAATAAAGTCTAATATCTATGTGTTTGATGCGCGAGCACTGAATAGGATTTTTAAAAATATTAATAGCACTTATATTGTCACAATAGATAACCATAGTTCCCTGATCAACCATATAATCATGAAGCATCTACTTCATCCAAAGTAATTGAGCACAACTTTTAACCATAATGTATTTAGCTTTTACGATAGACATTGAAATGCCATTTTGTTTCTCACTCATCCATGAGAGAAATTTATACCCACGTATAGAAGCACCATCCAAAAGTGTTGTTTCAATCATCAGCATCTTCGACCTAGTCAACATCGAAATATCCTACATGATCAAGGTTAGAGTCTCAAGAGTACCAGATGCCATATTCTATGGTACTATTGACATATCTCATGATACGTTTCACAATGCTAAGATGAGACTCTTTAGAAGCAGCTTGAAATCTAGCAAAAGCATCCACACTGAAAGAAATATCAAGTCTACTGAGTCAAATAGAGAAGACTACCATCATACTCTGATACAAAGTTTGATCAACATTTTTTTTCCTGTGGATCATAGTTTAGCTTAATATTCATGCTCATATGTGTTCTAGTATGCCTTTTATTGTAGAGGCCAAGCTTCTTAACAAGATCTTTCATGTATTTGTACTGAACAATAAAAAATTTGTTGGTTAATTATTTTACGTGCAATATAAGAAAATTATTAACATTATCGACCATACTCATTTTAAATTTATTTTTCATACAATCAACAAACTCAAGTGCAAGAGATTAATTAGATAGCCAAAAACAATATTATCAATATAAACTTGAGTAACAAGCAAGAGTCCACTACAGGTGTTGATAAAAAGAATTTTATCCACATTCCCTCATGTTCAATAATATAAATTGTGAGTCTATCATATCAAACACTTGGGGTTTGTTTCAATTTATATAGAGCCTTGTTTAACTAGTAGACATGATGTGTGTATTTAGGGTCAATAAATCCCTTAGATTGTTCAACAAAGGCTTCTTCTTGCATAATGCAATTCAAGAAAGTATTCTTAACATTAATCTAGTACAATTTAAATCCTATAGAACAAGCCAGAGAGAGTTTAATATGAATGAGATCTATGTAAACAATCGGAGCAAATATTTCATTAAAATCAATATCATCTACTTATATGTAACCCTTAGCAATAAGATGGGCTTTATTTCTAATTATGGCCACATTGCCATCAATTTTGTTTTTAAAACTCTATTTGATCCCAAAGATGTTTGCATCTTTAGGTCTAAGAACTAATACCCAAACAGCATTTCTCACAAATCAATTTTAATTCTTCATAGATAGCATTAACCCAACACCCATAAAAAAAACACTTCTTCAAACTTTTTGGGTTCTATTTGAGAAATGTAACCCTTAAAAGCAATTTGATCCAATCATCTCCTTCACAATCTTATTCCCTTGTCAAGATTACCATTGATATGATCTTTTGGGTGATTTAATGTAACTCTAGAAGATCGTCCCTTTTCTTCAATAATTTTATTACTTTATTTCTTAAACTCATTTTGTTTAGATATCTCACCATTAGATTCTCTAAAGTCCTCATCAGTATCATTATTTTCGTTGATTAACTCCCAATGAATTTAATCATCTTTAGCATGGATATCAACAATATAGATGAATTCCACCATAGTTTGAGTGTGAAAATTATAGATTCTAAATGTGTGACTATTGTGTGAGTATCTTAGAGAAACTCTCTTATTACTCTTAGCATCAAACTTTCCTAAGTTCTCTCGATCTCTCAAAATATAGCAAGTGCTTCCAAAGTCATTAAAATACTTAATGGTTGGTTTCTTACATTTCCCCAATCCATAGGGAGTCTTTTTCATAAATGGTTGAAGGTAGACTATTGAATGTGGTAAGTTGTGTATATTTCCTGCCTAGAAATGCATAGGCACTTTCTTGCTCAACATCATTGCTTGAGCCATTTCTTGAAGTGCAAAGTTCTTCCTTTCAACAACCCCTTTGTGTTGCAGTGTGCAAAGAATTCTTATTTTATCCTTTCATTGTTACAAAAGTTTTCAAAAATGGACTGTTCAAACTATTTTCTATGATTGCTTCTAATTCTTTTTATGTTGCACTATTTTTCATTTTTTGAAGTTTTCAAAAAATCCATTGAGTAATTTCAAAGATATCTGATTTCTCTCATAATAGGGCTATCTAAGAGAAGCAAGTGAAGTCATCAACCACAACTAAACTATAACGTTTACCACCTAGACTTTCAGTTTTTGAACAGCCCCCATCAAGTCCATGTGCAAGAGTTTCTAAAGGCCTCTTGGTAACAATGTCTGTGACATTTTTGTGTGTAAATTTGTTTTTTAAACTGACAATGTCCAAATAATTTTCTCTACACATTTGATTTTTGGAAAGTCATTTGCAATCTCTCCCTTGGAGTCCTAATCTCCTATACCAAAGTCCGACTTCATCAACTTAGTTTTGTGATACCTTATATAAAATTTAGAAAAGAGACCATAATCATTATCGGGGGTTCTCAAGCCCTCCATGACCATATTTCCATTAACATTGCAGCAAGCCCAATCGGGTGAGGCAATCAAGATGGTCCCTCTAAACCCCACTAAACCTAAGAAATGCGTGCACATCGGTGATTCCCTAACTGCAGTACTTTGCGACTGGCACGTAAACTTCCTCAGGAAGAACTTTGACGTCTTTGCATGGGTTCCCGCCGACATGCCCGGGATACCGGCAGAAATAATGGTTTACAAGTTGGGTCTCGACCTCGGTTACAAACCCGTTTGATAGGAGTGCAGGAGCCACTCTGTCGAGAAACTGATGCCACAAAAGAGGAGGTGAAAAGGCTACTGGACGCTGGGTTCATAAGGGAGGTCCAATACCCAAATTAGTTATCAAATGTCGTGCTCGTGAAGAAGAGCAACAGCAAGTGTCAGATGTGTGTTGACTTCACCTACATGAACAAGGCTTGCCCAAAAGATAGCTTCTTGCTCCTTCAAATCGATCAGCTGGTAGACTCCACGTCCAAATACGAACTCCTAAGTTTTATAGATGTCTACTCGAGTTATAACAAGATAAATATGGACTCGGACGACGAGGAGTATACCTCTTTCATCACCGATCAAGGGATGTATCACATAAGGTCATGCCCTTCTTTGTCGAAAAATGTCGGGTAACTTACCAACGACTAGTGAACAAAATATTTGAAACCCAGATCGGAAAGAACGTGGAGGTGTATGTGAATGACATGCTCATCAAAAGCAAAGTAGTTGATGACCACGTTCGTGATCTGGGAGAGAACTTTGAGGTAGTTCTGGCTCATAGGATGAAGCTCAACCTAACTAAGTGCGCGTTCGGAGTAACCTTCGGAAAATTATTAGGCTTCATATTGTCCGAGCGTGGTATTGAAACCAACCAGAAGAAAATCAAAGCCGTCCTCGACATGAACCCACCATAGACTGTGAAGGATGTCCAAAGGCTCACAAGGCGACTTGCCGCCCTATCACGATTTATGGCTAAGTTTGTAGAGAATTACTTGCTATTTTTCAAGACACTCCGAGGAACGAAAGCATTCAGACTCTAATGGACGAACGAGTGCGAGGTAGCATTTCAGGAATTGAAAACATACCTCGTCAGTCCGCCCCTTTTGAACTCGCCTTTGGATGATGAGGATCTATATCTCTACTTGATTGTGTTGTATATAGCTCATAATTCGGTGCTCATCATGCAACACGAAGGCACGGGTGCGTCAGACGCTCCCACGTGGACCCTAAACGTAGACAGGTCATCCACGCAGACAGGCAACAGAGCCGAAGTCATGCTCAGGACTTCGGACGGCTCAGAGATAAAATATTCCCTTGCGCTCGCCTTCCTAGCTACCAACAACGTGGCGGAATAGGAAGCCCTTCTCGCAGGGCTCCGATTGGCCAGGGAATGCTTTGCGAAGGCACTAATCATTCTCAGTGATTTAGAGCTGGTGGTCAACCAAATCCAAGAAGCCTTCGAGGCGTCGAACCTGGAGCTTACTAAATACCCTGCGAAGGTGAAAGCCTAGGTGCGGGCATTTGAGAGCTTCAAAATCGAACATATCCTAAGAGCTGAAAATTGGAAAGCCAACCAGTTGGCTAAGGACACAACAATGGGATCCTTGGAACAGTATGGCAAGAGCATGCGGGAAATTTTGGCCGCTCCAAGCATCGACGGCTCAGATCAAGAAATGCAACAGGTAACCAAAGTGACAACTAGATGACCCCATACTACAAGTAGCAGAAGGACTGAATGCTGCCGGAGGACCCTAAAGAGGCCAACCGGGTAAGGAAGGCGGTAGGTTGGTATACGATCATCAATTGTAAGTTATACCGGCGAGGATGTTCAACTCTCTACCTAAAATGCCTAACCCCGGAGGAGGCTGAGTATGAGCTAGGCGAGGTCCATCTCGGCGTGTGCGGTTTGTACATTGGGGGAAAAATCTTACATTCGAGATCATGCGACAGGGTTTGTTCTGGCCCACGATGAAGTGACAGGCCATGGAATTTGTTAGAAAGTGCGAAAGCTACCAAATTCATGGGACTTTGACCCATCGGCCACATTCAGAGCTGCATAACCTGCAATTCCTGTGGCCCTTTGCGTAGTGGGGGCTCGACATCCTTGGGCTAATGCTCCTGGCCTCCAAGCGAGGAACTTACTCATCATCAGTATGAATTACTCCTCCAAGTGGGTCGAAGCGACTATCCTGACGTGGATAACCGAGCAAAATGCAATGGAGTTCATCTAGCAGAGAATTGTTTACCATATTAGGATTCATGAGGTCATAGTGACTGACAGCGAAACCTAATTCACCAGCAAATAGTTTACCAAGTACTGTACGAGCTTGTGCATTAGGCTAGTTCACACATCCGTGGGTACCCTCAAGCTAATGGTTAGGTCGAAGTTACCAACCAGACGCTGTTGTACGGACTGAAGACCAAACTTGAGGAGGCAGGGGGATTCTGGGCTAACGAGTTACCCTCTGTGCCCTGGTTGTATTGCACGACCCCGCAGGAATCCACAAGGGAGACACCCTTCAACCTCTATTACGGGGTTGAAGCAGTCATCCCCATTGAAGTGGGACTCCTCAACGTGCGAGTCGAGTGTTTCGACCCTACCACCAACTCTCAAAGGCTCAGGGAATGCCTAGACTTGCTTCCATAGGTTTGTGATGCGGCCCACCTGAGGATGGTGGCCTACAAGTAATGAGTCACTTGGTATTACAACAAGCAGGTGAAGGCTCGCTTGCTCAAAGTCAGGGATCTGGTCCTCTAAAGTGTAGAGGCGACGAAAAAAACCGCCAATAGGAACAAGCTATCTCCAGGCTACAAGGGTATGTTCCTCGTTTCGATGATCCTTGAAAACGGAGCGTACAAGTTACGCACTCAGGATGGCAAGCTAGTCCCTCCGACTTGGAACACCACACCCACCACAAGAAATACGACCAATGATTTGACACTCGGGTCAGGTAAGATGTGCATACACGATGAAGAGTGCTTGTACAAGTAACGCATTTTCCATTAACAAAATTGTTGCTTTTATATTCCTGTGTGATTATTCATGTGAACGTGTGCATGAATGTCATTTCAAAAGGATAAGATGACTTAAATTGCCCCTAAGTCAAGAGGGATTTCATCCGTCTGTAGATCAAAACCTTGGCTCCGTGCCAAGCGACCCTCAAGCGGTTGTACTCGAGCTTCAGCCCTGTACCGAAAGGCCCTGAGCGACACCAAAACCTTAGCTGTAATATCCCAAATATTTTTTTTAGAATAAATTGATAAATTAGTTTCAATAATTATTTTTAATTACTTTTAGGATTAAAATCAGATATGTAGGCCTAATAAATTAGATGGATTAATAGATTGTGCCTGAATATTTGGACCGTTAATTAAAAATTTAGATTAAGTAGTGAATTAATTATTTGTTGGTAAAGTATATATATATGAATAAATGAAATATTAGAAATTTAGGTTAAGGTCTTAAATAGAAGTAATTAGATAATTAACTAAAAAATAATTATTTTAAAGAGAGATAAATAAATATATATATATAAATAAATGTATTAGAAAAATATACTAATAAATAATAATAATGATAATAATAATAATAAATCTATTAATAAATAATAATAATTAATAATAATTATAGCAATTAGGAAAATGGTGAACCAAGAAGGAAAGGGAAGAGGGAAAAGGGAAGAAGAAGAGGAGGGAAAGGGAGGAGGAAGAGGAAGGCGGTGAAGCCATGAATGCGGATCCAACGACGCCCAAAATGGAAACGGAGCACAACCCTAATCGGACCCATTCGTTATTTAAGGAGGACGTTGGTGCTAAGAAGGGGGGAGAAGGGCCGCCGTCGTGAAACCCTAGTCGTGCGATCGTCGCCTCTGTTCCTCGCCGTTGCCACTACTACTGCCATCATCGACTCGTTCCGGAAGAAGAGTTGTCGTCACCTTCATCATTCGGGTGGTTTGTTTCATGTCGACAGCAATCGGTGCAAGCCACCATCACAAATGGGCGAGAAATCGAGCCGTGGTGGCCAAACCAAGCCGTGTTATGGAACCATGAAAATCGTGCAAGTAAAATCTCTCCTCTGTCATTTCTCTTCAATTCACAAGTGAAGATCCCCTTCTGTCATTTCACCCTGAAATTTGCAAATAAATTCTGTTTCATGTTTTGTTCCCTTGTTGCAATTGATTTCCTTTGTGGCATCAACTCTCTATTTGCTTCGTTAATAAACATTGAACAGCTCCTTCTTCCTCTTAAATTTCCACTGATAGTGTGAGATTTTGTTATGATTGGAGGATGAGGAGAGGAAATCCGAAATGGGGAAAAACAGAGCATTGTGTTCGTTTTGGCCAAAAGGGCTGCGAAGGAGAGATTTGTCCAATTTTGGTGAATAAAATTGCTATACGGTTATTGTGTGTATATATGTATATTCATTTAGTGTGTAGCCATGTGTGTGGATTGTGTGGGTGTGTGGGTGTGTTGACGGTGAAGGTGTGCAACCTGCTGTGTTCGTGTGCACTCTGTGTGGTGGGGATGAACGGCCGGTATGTGGTCGTGTGTGTGCTGTATGTTCGGTTATGGAAAAGCAGTAGATACTGTGTGTTGTGTGCGTGTGTGTTGCCGTGTGTGCGTGAGTAATCCGTGTGTGGGCGTGTGTACTGTATGGGTGCTGTGTGCGTGCGTTGGTGGGTGAGGAGGCAGCAGATGCTGCTGTGGGCCGTGGGTTGTGTGTGTGTGTTGGGCTGGGCCTAGGGTGTGTGGGTGTGTTGGGCTGTGGGCCTGGGTGTGTGTGTGTTTGAGTGGCCTAGGTATTGGGCTGGGCTCTGTGTGTGTGTGTTTTAGTGGCCCAGGTGTTGGGCTGGGCTGTGTGTGTATGTAGTGGGCCAAGTAATTGGGTTGTGGGCCTAGTTTGAAGGTAGCGGTGTACTAGGTCTTGGCTGGTCTTCAATTAAGGGTAACCGAAGCTAGGCCGTGGGCTTGGCAGTTGGCGTGGATATATATATATATATGTGTGGAGTGTTGGTATATGTGTGGGTATACGTATGGATTTGTGGGTATATATATATATGTATTTATATAGGTATATGTATGTATATATATATGTATTTATATAGGTATATGTATGTATATATACATACATACATATATATATATATATATATGTAGTGATGTAATTGGATATATATATATATGTTAATGTGTGGTTATATGTGTATATATGAGAATAAAGATGGTAAAGAGTATAGAGGATATTTATAATTTGTGTATGTTGCATGTATAACGGTGTATTGGCCTGTGTTCGAAGTGATACTAATTGTATGAAGAAATAAATATTGCCAATTAACTTGTTGGAACCTTGTAAAATTAATTAAGGATGAAATTTAAAATAAAAATATCGTTGGCCTTAGTTGTAGGCATCGCTTCGAAATAAAATGAAAAAATAGTGAAGTAATTGAGCCGATCATATCTCCATATATGCATTCCCTCTGAATGTCCTGAGATATATTATTTGTGTTGGATCTGATTGCGTGAGTACGGTCCGTATCAGCATCAAACGACGTTCTTATTATTGATGTTGCAAAACTTTCTTTACGTTATACTCGATTGTATAAATATTTGGATTGTTGGTTTCCTATGGTCAAGGTAAAGGAAAGTGTATGAAAACCCTAAGGTATCTAGTCGAATGAGAGGTTACGACACCTTAGCATGGTCTACACTTATCCAATATTGATTTCCATATCATGGTAATAATGAGGTATGTTTATCGTGGATGGATACTTATAGCCACGTGACCATCGTAGGAGATGATATCAGGGATATCGTTTGGCGATGGGTATTAGGATGGTATCGACATGCTACGGGTACAGCCTCTGAGAGGACTGTAGGGAAAGTTGGATACCATGGATAACCTCGTTGCACTTACCTAACCGTTGGGGGCGTAAATACGCGGCCTTTGATTCACGGTGGTAGAATAAGATCAAGGAGATTTTTACTATCTCGTACAGTGGTGACCTCAAAATTGAGTTGATAATCAAATTCTTGATATTTCGTACAGTGAGTCAAGAGTGATGCTTTTAACCTAGTGACTATTGTAGAGAATGATATTTGGGATATTATTGGCGAGGGGTATCGGAGATGTTATGAGCATGCTACGGGAACAACCTTTGAGAGGACTGTAGGGGTAGTGGGGATATCATGGATAACCTCGTTGCACTTACCTAGCAGTTGGGGGCGTAAATACGCGGCCTTTAGGTCACTATGGTAGAATAAGGTCCAAGAAAATTTATTGTAATGTTTCATCATTGTTGATATCTCATGAGTTTGGGATTTGGTTGAATCCAAGAGTTATATTTTGTAGAATCCATGTGTCGGATTTTACGGCATCCGGATTCGGTAGAATCCATGTCGTTAATGTTGTTTGCTGTTCAGGTCGTTCACACTGATATTCGGATCAGAGAATCCCCACTTATTAGTGATATCGGATTCTAGAGGATTACTGTTGTTTATTAGCACTCTTGTTGTTTTTGGATGTGCGGGTCTTGTGAGACCTATTTTACCTAGAGTCATATTTTATGACGTGTTGTAATTTACTCGGATATAGTAGATGGTTAGAGTGATGTTGAGATTTTGTAGTTGGTATCCGAGATTGTTATTATTGTATATCATTTTTTATTATTATCACTTGTTGGGTTTTGGCTCACCATTGTGTTTTCTTGGCTCCAGAGTAGACAGGTTGACACAACGATGGAAGAAATCGCGTGAGTAGACTCTAGGCAGAGGTGATCTCAGAAATTAAGGCTTTCCGGATAGAGATTTAAGATCTTGGTAGTTTAGTTACTATTCAACTTTTATTAGATTTCTTTATCAGAATTGATACTTTGGGACATCGATGTCATTTATTGAAGTTATTAGTCATTATTATAGATATTTATGTGATGATGCATTTATGATGACTGTGGATTATGTCTTAAATGGTATCTTAAATGATATTATAGAATTCATTAAAGTTGTTTAATGACGCATAATTGATGATTTTGGATGACTTAAGATTTTCACCGTGACGGTCCGGGTCGACTTCGGGGATCCGAGCTCGGGTCGTCACATTAGCTCCGTGCCAAGCAACCCTCAAGTGGTTGTACTTGAACTTCAGCCCCATGCAAGAAGGCCCTGAGCGGTACCAAAACCTTGGCTTCGTGCCAAGTGACCCTTAAGCAGTCATACTTGAACTTTGATCCCGTGCCGAAAGGCCCTGAGTGGCCCTAAAATTTTAGCTCTACGCCAAGCAACCCTCAAGTGGTGGTATTCAAACTTCAGCCTCACGCCGAAAGGCCCTGAGCAACCCCAAAACCTTTGCTTCGTGCCAAAAAATCCTCAAGCAATTGCACTATGAACTTTGGCTCAATACCGAATGGCCCATATGTGGCGAAGTGAACAGGCTTGGGGGCTTCGGAAGTCCTCAATACGCATCCTTCAAAACCTTAGAGAGCATAAATGGCAAGCTTGCAACGACCCTCTCTGGAGAAGAAAGCAACCTCAATCAACGACGATCGATGAGTTAGAACCATACACACGAGAGCGATGACGCCTTGAGTGGGGCTGAGAGCTAAAAATGGTGCCGTGCGCGCATGGCCTAAGACTTGGATCAGATTGCTGTGGTCTGAAAACCCAGCTATCCCTTAAGTGGCTCCATCGGGCATGCGACAACATCTAACCCACTGTACTGAGCATCCCACTTTGCACAAGATGCGAACACATCCTCAACAGAAGGATGAGTACAGTGCAAAATGGTTCTGGACTCGGTCTTGGCGACGATAGTTAAATAGCTTAGCCATTACAAAACAGATTACAGAACCAAAGAAGATAACACATGCATAGAAGTGCCGAAAGTCGAAGATTACATTCGAACGATATAAGAAAAAAAGAGAAATAACCATATAAGTGCTCCGACTACCCTAGAAGTTTGGAGGACTAGCCCTTCAAAGAAGTTAGTCAAATGGGAGCCCTCTGAAATCCCGTCATTCCTGGGTTGAAAATCCCCACAGAAGTGTCTCGGAATGCAACAGACGTAGTACGACGGCACATACAAATGCCGTACCAGAATTTGGCCTCCAGCACCCAAGCCATTTCTTTTGGGGAAAGCCAAACCCTGAGGTCTGCCAAGGTGCGGGAGATCTAACCCTCCAAGTTAGAGATTCAACCCTTCACGACCTAAAGCTCTCCTTTTAGCCGCTTATTCTCTTCCCTCAACGCTGCGGTCTCGCCCTCCACACATAGGGCCAACTCTTGTTCGGTTCCCTCCTGTATCCGACAGGGCAGATCATCCTGTTGGGAAAGTGCCACACGAAGAAAGTGCAACGCCTCCGAAATCTGCAAAGAACAAGCAAGGGAAATCAAGGAACCAGATAACCTTAACGCGCAAGACAGTAAAGGGGTGTAGAATTCAGAGAAATCATACTTGCGTGAACATCTCATCCACTTTGCTGGCCAGGCCAAAGGTGACCCTTGACACAGGTGCGCCCAGCGAGCTTAGGATGCTCGGCAGCCGCCTCCATAGGATTGGGAAAGTTTGACACCGCCAAGGGCGAAGGACCACTAGGGGGCTTTAGCTACTGTGCCTCATCCACCATGTCCCCCTCCTGAATCACATCGGCCGTGGGAGCACAACAATTGGTCTGGACACACCGGCTTTCTTAACAACGGTAGGCTCCTGGATGCGCGGCTCAGGTGACGCCTTGGTAGGTGTGCCGACAACCTCTGAAATCTCCGCGGGCTCTGGCATGGGCTCCAGGCCATCCAACTCGATGGTCCCTTCATGCTCCAGGATGACAATGGCCACGGTCCCAATGCTCACAGCAGCCACCCCTAGTCACTTAAGTTCAGAAAAGGAACTTGTCGGGGACTTCCCTCTAGAAGGGAGCTCGATCATGGAAACTTCGTAGTCCGCTATTGCAATAGTGGGAATCGGGGAGCGCTCAGTCGCCCCCTCTAGCAACTGCAATTTGGGTCTTGCTCTCGGGTGGTAGTCCCGATGTGCACGACTGACTCAACTGCCAGCCTCAATGACCTCCATGTGGAAGTGCCTCCGGCGACCCTCATCCTCTTCAAGGTAGCCTCATCCTCCTCGTCTGAGGAAGACTTAAGCGACAATAGCAAGCCGCTCTCCCCAGGGGGCTCCCTCGAGGGTTCCCGAAGGACAATTGGCCATGGTCTTCCTCTTCTCAACAACAGCGGCCGCGCCACTGCACGCTGGCCCCCACTTGGCGGAGGTAAAGGAATTGGGAGTCAAGTAAAAACCCTGCTTGGAGAATGTCTCCATGTTCCCTTGAATTTCGACGAGCAGCTTCTTTGGGTAAAAACTCGTCAGCACTCACCTCCATCTGAAAGAAGTCTCCCACTAGGCCCCACTCGTTAGGTATCTCCCACTCTGGAGGGGCTTTCAAGAAGAAGAAGCGGTTTTTTCAGTTCTTCACTGAGTTGGGGTTCGTTTCCCGAAAGTGGAAGCCAGCATGAGGAGACATCGAGACTCAGTCCTCTGACTCAGTGAAGCGAAAGATCACCTTTACCGAATTCAACCCGAACACACAGAAATGAAGACAAGCAAAGACGCATACGGTAATCAAGTATCAAAGACCGTTGGGTGAAGCCGTGCGATGGGAACCCCCAACTTCTCGATGATCCCATACAGTTCAAGCTACATGGGAAAGCAAAGCCCTCCTCTCAGATGATACTCGTTGATGGTGATGAAGCTCCCTGGGGGTGCGTTGGCCCTTCCAGTCTGACCAGCGGGGGTGATAGACCCAGTCGCTAGGAAAGCTATAGTCAACCATCAAGGCTGCGATGGCACTTGCCAACAAAACAGACATAATGTCGTCAACTCCAAGGCGAATTGTGCGGGAAGAAGAGGGAGAACTTTTCTTCTTGGCCATGACTTTCTCAATATAGGAAGACACAAAGCATCGAAAGCTAGGGGAGATGCTACTTAAATAGGAAACGTTTGGAAGGTGAAGTGGCATTGCATGGGAAAACATAGAGGACGGCCTAAATGATAGCTGTGACATGCGCTCGTTTAGCGTATCACTAGAAGTCACTCGCAGCAGCTCATTATAGCGTCTGTCAGATTGCCGGCCCACTAACGCCGCAGCCACCTGCTAGAATTCTAACTATCACACCCCCATTTAATGTGACGATTCTGGCCGTCAGAGGTAGTAGCAACAGCCTTTCTAGAGCTCGGAACCAAAAAGAAAATGAGTCACTCAAACAACAAACGATAATAAACTGATTGCTCAGTCAAATAAGGAACTTTTATTATATATTTTCACTAATATGTTTTCTTTACAAAGGGAGGCGACCAGTGGTCACAGAGTACAACTATTTGCCTCCTTCGGGCCCTGAAGGATTAGGAGTCATGAACTCCATCAGTTCCACGCGTGTTCTGGCATCCAAATTTTGAGAGTCCAAGAGGCCGACGCGAAAGCCTAGTTCATCCAGCGAAGTTATCCTCCTACTAAGCCAGATACCTTCGTGGAATCTCCTTTCCAGCAAAGGGGCCAACTCTTCCAGCCTGATTCTCGACCTCAGCTCAGCCTCTTGCTGTGCGTGAATGACATGTTCCTCCTTGAGCGGCGCCCGATATTGCTCGAGCTTCCCCTGAAGAGCAAGGATTCGGTTTCGAGCCTACAAGTTGGCGTCGGTCAACTGTGATGCCCTCGCCTCTGCCTCAAACCATGCTTGTTTGAAGTGAGCTGCTCGTGCCCGAGTCTACTTAACCTCTCTCACAGCGACTTGCACCCAGGCCGCCATATGCTCCATTACTCTAAGGACACGATGGAGTGACGAGCGGGTCCCTCCAGGCCTACAGTGCCACGAGGAGGTGGATGCCTCGTTTGATTTGAAACCCGATGGTGACCATAGAAACCTCATCGACCCAATGACAGAAGGCTCCGAATGACAACCCTCTGCTACTGCTGCAAAAGGCACAGCCTCGTCATGACCCCTCAAGGCCTGCGTGCCTCGTCTTGATTCCTGAGAGGGCAGTTTAGACCCCGAGGAAGAAAATGGTATCACCATCAACATCACCATGACGGAAGAAGCGAGAAAGAAGACAATTGTAGAATGAGATTTCGTGCCTTTAAGCGACTAAGAGACGTAAAACCTGGAGGGATTCTTGGTGCTTAAATAGCCAGAATCCTCCGGGGAAACAACGTCAACTGAATAATGGGACACATTCAGCTAACCAACGGGATCCCCCCACATGGAAACACCCTGAAGCATCATGCCTTTCTAAGGAGAGCCATCATGTCACAATGACCCTAGGGTTTCCAGCTCAATAAATGCTAGCACTTTTGATTAATATGACAACCGCTAGCGATGTTCAGTCTCCCATGACAAAGAGAGCCAGTGACTAGTCCCCTTTAGGTCCTCTCGTCGACAATCTACATCTAGGCTCAAGGGATGTAGCTGGCATGATAGGTCGAAGGTGACCAAACGTTCACAAGCAAACAACCAGGTATGTGTGGCAGTGAGAGGGCCCCCAGGCCTTGAGTCATAACGTGCGAAGCGACAAAAAGAAGATTTGATGTATTAGACATAAAAGGCAAACTATTGCTTTTATTCATTGAAACTCTTCTTTGCAAAGTATAATGTTTGCGACAACAAAATTATAAAAAAGTAAAAATACAGCAAAGTGCAAAGAGGCAGATGAAGAACTTGGCTCACTAGAAAGGACCCACCCCGAGGATAGAGGCATACTACCACGCTTTGGAGGTGTCTTCCCCAGAGGTGACTCCCCCATCTGGGCTGAAACGGATAAGAACCCCTCATTGCCGAGAGGATAAGGCCGTAGTTGAGGACCCGCATCCATCGGGAGCCCACCGGAACCGCTACACGTCATCCCATTGGAACACCAAGAATCGCCCCAACTCCTGGACGTCCAGAAGGCCACCAGCCACAGGAAAACTCGGAGCCAACGCCCAATCGAGGGAATGGAATCCCCGGCCCTAAGTGCTCGGCAACCACGGTTTCGTGCGATGGTTGGAAACCCTTGATAACTGGATGGGGAGGCGCATGACGATAGCAGAGTGGTCGAGCCACCCTCATTAGTACGAGGAAGCGCCTAAGGAATGAGCATGATGACAGGCTTCAAGGACAGCTATGAGTCTCCAATAGGTCCATCCAATTCCCGTCCAGAACACCTTGGAGCATGGTGCACCCCACAAACTCCCCACTGTTTCACCGACTAAGGGATGAATTTGGATCTTTGAAGTGTGGGAACTCAATTCATAGTAGCACAATGTGTCTCTAGGGCTCCCAGGCGAACTCACCTCCAATGGTCGTCAATTAAGAAACAAGAAAGCTTTTAATACAATGCTTGTTCCAAAGATGCGAATACTTCCCAAGAGGGCTCTAAATTCCTACGACTGTTAAAAAAGCTACATATTCACATGGGAAAGGAGCGATGCCATGAAGGGACAAAAACCAGTGCATCTCGAGAAGGGCCACATGGACAGCCAATTGGACCCACCATAAACATGCTAGGCTCCGGCTTTGGGCTGTCCCTAGGAATAGGGGGCTAGTGTTGGGTCCATCCCGGATGGGGCAGGAGCAACAAGACCCAAGCTCCCGTGAAGCCCAAGGGATTTAGGAAAATGGCCTACATGGCGCCCCAGAAGCAGCGGTCAATTAGTGCACCACTATAGCCCATTAATGTAACTGTAGAAGACAGGAGCCAGCCCAGAGAATGCTAGCTAATGAGGAGAAAGTCAGCGCTGCAAGCTACGGTATACAACGTTCTCCCAAACCACCCAACCAATCCTCACGCGAGTAGCAGTCCAAGTGTGATCAACGGCCAATGACGATCTCCTCGCCACCGCAAGGCTACAACTGACTTGCCACATGTCGAATATTCTCGCTCCGAAAGTTCTCTACGGTGGAGTCTATAAACATCTTGTCCTTCTACAGGAAAGGGGACCGATCCCTGATCATCAATTCTTGGACTCGATTCTTGGTTCCCAAATCAATCAAAAGTCATCGACCCTAAAAGCCTCTATCGAGCAATCCTAGTGAGCCACTCCTTACAACGCAAATCTTAGAGCCCAACCTCTAGTAATTGCCCAATGAGTCTTGCATACTTACATCCTTGTTCCTCACCATATCTCAACATTCACTCCACCATCTCTTCGTTTATTACGAAAGATATATGAATTGAGAATCAGAGTGTTTTCGGTGGAAGAATTTTTCGCCGACCTCTAAGAAGATATCTGACATATTATTTGTAGTTTGGTTGTGTAGGGCCTAAGTTGAGAAGAGCGGAGATCGAACCCATTCGAGATTCAATCCAAACGCAGAATCAGAAGGCTCCCTAATCCGCTAGAGAACTGGACCCAAGGATGCAATATTGGCGCCGTCTGTGGGAATAACAAAAAGTCTAACCTCATACTTCATCATTCACCCTCAACATTCTGCAACCTCAGGGTCGAGAGCTTTGACCTCCTCAATAATTTGCAGAGGCTCGGGGAGAACCTCGACTTGCTCGAGGAGGCTCGAGATGTGGCACATCTTTGGACAGCAGCTTATTAGTAACGAATCGTGCGGTATTACAATAAGAAGGTAAAGGCTCGCTAATTCAAGGTGAGGGACTTCATCCTGCGGGAGTGTACAGTAATCAATAAAATTGCCAATAGGAACAAACTCTCTCCAATTAGGATGGACCATTCCTCGTCTCAATGATCCTTCGAAATGGATCATACAAACTACATACCCAAGATGGTAAGTTGGTCCCTAGGACGTAAAATGTCACCCACCTCAAAAAATACTACAAGTAAGCTGCAGTCAAGCCTAGGTAAACTTGTCATGCATCATTTTGAATGCCTATAAATGTATCGCGGTTTGGTTAATAAAATTATTATTTGTTCATGTGTACTTGTCCAAGTGAATGCATGCATGTTTATCATATTGTCAAACAAAATGACCTAAATTGCCCCTAAGTCAAGCGGGATCCATCTTAGCTTGCTCTACAACCCATAGACGGTCAAAAAATCTTAACCGTGAGCCAAGCGGCCCACCAAGCGGTCAAATTTTAAACCTCAATTCTACATCGAGCGGTCCTATTGCGGTAAAAAAATCAGCTCTAGGGCTCTTGGAGTTTCTAACCATACAACCACTAAAATCTCAGAAGGCTTCTACAATGAGCGTGCAACGACATCCCTTCAATGAAGAGAACGCCCTCAGTCAATAATGGTTAATGGATTAGGATCAGATGCGCATGTACAATGACGTCCTTAGACAGAACTAAGTGCCAAAGTGGCAATGCACGGATGACGGCCTACGACTCTGCCATGGCCTGGTTTAGCGGCCATAAAACCTAGCTAGTCCTAGCGAGGCTCACTCTCAAATGTGTAATGATGTCCTACCTTAGGATAAAGCACCCCACAGAATTACGGTGCTGCGATGTTCCCTCCCTAAGTGAACGAGCACCACCTAGCAGAGGGTGCCCGGGGAAGCCCAGCGACGATGGCTACAGTGCCTAGCCGACTAGATAAAGGGATAGCCATTCCAGATGAAAACACAAGTGAGTAGCCGCAAAGGTCATGATAATATTACAAATCTCATTGCAAAAAGCTTTAAATGTACAAGAGGGCAATTCGCCCAAGCAATACAAACAAAAAAAAAAGAAGAGAGAGAAGAAAAGAGGAGCCTAGTGGCCCAGAGAAAAGTGGCTAGGTGGTTGATCAGTGCTTAGTTTGGAGGTCAAGGGCTCGACCACCCCTTCGAAACGGGCCAGCAAGTTTGACTTCTAGGTGGAATTGGAATTCACTTGATGTAGTAAGGAGACAAAACAGTCTGGAACTGCCAGCTTGACAATTCAACGACAGAGTTGAATATCGATTCAATATTCACCCTGCAACACCTTGCCAAGCCCCTTCATTGGAATGGAGGCCCTCAACTATCTTTTAAGCTAGAGACATTGTCCTTGAAAAAGATAGTATTGCTCCTGGAACTAGCGAAGCAACTCACTGAGGAAAGTAATCTTCTCCCCACCCTGAAGTAACTCGCGTTTGAGGACCTCGTATTGCTCCTCGCTCAACCTCGTCCACTCGGCTGTGGCTTTATACTCTCCCATACTGATGTGTTCCTAGGCCAGGATGCCGATGGCTGCTCAAACATGGAGAGCCCTCTCTTGTACTTGCTGGTAGAAAACAAGTTAGGTGAGCCGAGAGGGAAGTAGAGCAAAGACAAAATGATGCCAAAAGTGTACCTCAATGAAAGAAAACCCACCCCTACAAAGGTAAAAAGCTCACGGTAGCATCTTGTAACTTTGCAGCCCCCTCAGCTCCAGCAAGCTCGACCCCTCCGAACACCAAAAGCTCAGGGGTTGACATCGCTGCTTGCTTCATGGCGCCAATGGTAGTTGTCACCTTTTGAGCCCCGGGATCTGAAGGGTTAGAAGGAATCACCATGACGGCCTCAACCACCTCAGAAGGAGACGTGTCAACAATGACAGTTTCCCCAAAGGGAGGCTTCTCAACAGCATCACCCGCCTCAAGAGAAGGCACGTCAACCGTAGCAATCGCACCAGAAGAAGGCTCCTTAATGATCTCAGTGTCTTTTGTGGCTGCACCAACATCGTCAGCCCCGTCGATCAAGGTGACATCCACGACTGTAGGAATGCCACCAAATGGCTCCACCATAAGATTGGGCGACTCAGCCCCACTCACTATGATCACTGTCGTTGACCCAGCTACGGAATCTACCGATGACTCCAAGCAGGAAGTTTCAGTATCGGTCAGGACACTGTATTGTGCCAGTATGGGCGTTGGTATCGGCTCAACTTCAGCTTTGATGACACTAGATCCGAGGGACCGACACAGTTTGCCATGGTCACGACACCCTCCGTTCCCCCGGAGCTAGGCGTCTGACCCAAGGAGGAAGCGAGAATAGAAGTCACCACCTCGAAATGCTCCGAAATTGTCGTACCATTTGCGATGTGGCCTCGTCCTCTCCAAAAGAAGAAGTTGAATCCAAAGAAATGTTGTTGGAAGAGGAGCGATGCCACTTTGACAGCCGGCCCGACAGCTCTCGAGTAACCAACATCCCCATCCTCCTCAAACCAGTAAACATCTCCAAGGGGGTCGACCAAGATGACGCTGTAGTGAAGGCCTCTATAGTCAACTGATGTCTCTCGCTTGGAAATGGTAGTGTTGGCCAGGATCAGGTCAACTAGAGGTCTCTCCTGAGCTTTCTCACACTCTTTTAGAGACCTTGTGATACCGAGCCACACTTTTTTCTCACTCTCTCCTGAGCTAGGTCACACACGACGGTATGAAGGCAGTCCAATCATAAAGCCATGTACAATTTCCAAAAGCATGAAGACAAATAATAAGTAGTTCTATTTATTAAATTTTTTTACAAAGTACAAAGCTTATATCGATAAAGGTATATGGTAGAAGAAACAATGTAAAATACATGGAATAAAAAATCAATAGTGTTTGCCTGGAAACTAGTTCAAAAAAAACACATGTAGGGAGGATAGCCGCGGGTGAAATACCACCCAGATCATGTCTACCTACCCATGGAACTTACCCGACTAGAGACCAGGCATCATGGGAGGCGAGTAGGAAGCAATTCTTTGAAGGAGAAACAAAACATCGCCATTAATGTCAAAGAAGCTTCCTACCTGAAGGCTCCACCTCCAACAAGCTTCGGTGACGATCACCAGAGAAGAGATCAAGAGCAGGGCCACTTCCCAACATCCGAGAGGATCCTAAAGAGCACATATTGCAGGAGATGCCTTCAAAAGAGGATGTTCGAACGCTTGCCAAAGGTGGAGAGAGAAAAAGGGACCCTACTACTGAGCTGTTGAGCGTGACAGTATAAGAACAACCATAGTAGGGTTTCAAGCGGCAAGAGAATAGCCAGATCAATGGCAACACTGTAAGCACCAAGTGCATCTTCAACTCTTCTAGAACTCCACCCAATCTAGGTGTGAAGCATTGGGAGGTCCCGGGCAACTTCGAAGTCCCACATCACTCAATTGGTGTGAAGGTGAGCCTTGGTACGAAGAGTAATATGCTCCTCCATTTATAACCGTGTAAGAAAGATGGCAAGCTCCCGGTGAAATGGTGCGTCTGCCAATGACTGAGAAGGAATCGAAATAGAGCAACAAATCCCTACGGAAAGTTGCAAGACACCTGGGAAAGGAGGGTAGTCCTTTGGAACTGGTGGCAGACACATCTCGGAAAGAGACACATGAACAAGCTCAACACATAATGTCCCATTATCTGACATGCTGGAGACTGAAGAGGCCCAATTCACGGGATAGGCGGCTAGTGATGGGTCTAATTATGACGCTGGCCAATCTAGTTATGACGTGGGTTGATCCGACAACTAGTCTGCTAACCAGCGACATAAGACTCAAGAATCGTCCAGCCAACCCATTTGCTTCAAACAGGCTGAGGGAGAATCAATGGTCCAAGTTAGAGAATAGCCTCTGCGGTCTAACCAATCACAATAAAGTTCACCCTCCACCTCAACGGTAGCAGTATGCCAGCACAAAAGACGCCAGCACGATAGGTCAAGCCAATAGTGATGGCGGTCAACCATGGGGAACCACCATACCCATTGACCAATGGCAGCCTAGCTAATCCACACGAAAAGTAGCTGGCCCATGTCGCCACCACCCATTGTGGTCATGTCATCACAAGTCAACATCTAAGCGGTGGCTCCCGTCGTACCCAGTCACAGCGAATTATGATGGGATACCGCTTATGAGCCTTAGTGTCAAAATTTTTTCCATGAAGCACTATAAATCCCCCTCTCGACCGTAGGGAAGGGGAGAGGAATTTTTGAGCACACAAGTAAGGAGAAGAGAAAGAACTCACGCAGAGGAACTAAGTTCTCCTACTCTAGCACTACTCTTCCTTTTCTTAACCAAGCCACTCCCTACTGCGTGTACCTAAATGAGCCACTCACCGAGTGCGACATATTAACCCTAATCCTCCTCTCTCGCTGAATGCATCATAGGAGTTTAAGCCTCCTTTCATATCCCCCGCTTACATGCATCATCGTAGCTTCTCACATCTTCCTTATATCTTTCTATTCTCTGAGAACGATTTTTAATTTGAGCGTCGAAAGATAAATTAGGGAGTGAAAACTGTCAATATTCTAACATTTTATCTGTTATTTGCAATAAGTAGGTTCCAGATTAATAGAGACAAATACCGAACCTGTTCTAACTCAACCAATAGTGAAAGATCGAGTGATTTTCTAATCAATACAACGACTCAAATCTTGGGACACATCATGGAAAATGCATATTTTCTATATATTTCATTTATTTTATTATCAAATCAACATTAAAAAAAAACTTAAACTTAGACTTTTACAATATTAAGTTTGTATGAGGTAAAACATTTGATGTAAATGACAATAAAAGTGTAAAGCAAAGTAAATGTTTATTTTAGACTTATGTAGATATGTGAAATGCATTAGATTTAACAATATTATAAATTTTTTTGGAAGGCTTAATACGAGTTGCAATAAAAAACTCTTACTGTTTAGAATTAAAGTACAAAATTATTATTAAATATGAAATAATTATAATATCATGATTATAATAGAAATTACTTTAAAAGTGTTATGCATTATTTTTATCAAAATTAGTATATCTGAACACTAATTAATATTTTTTGATTTACTTATTTAATATTTTTGATAAACTTTTACATATGAGATATTTTAGTATGTTATTTAGTTTAAAATATAATTATTTTGATATGGATTTAAACGATATAAAATAGTAAATTAAATGAAAAACTAAAATACCTAAAAAATTTTAAATTTAATGTAAAAACAAAATGCAGGACAGCTAATATCATTTAAGACTTGTTTGACAGAGAAAACGGTCACGTAGAACTCAGAAAGATAATTAAAAAAGTTTCCAAAAATTAAAGATTTTCCGGATCGTTTTCTGACGTGGAAATTTTTTACCGTTGTGAGAGAGCCCAATTGATGTCCATTAACCTGCCCACAGCATTGCTTGTTCTCTCTCTCACCGGCATTTTCTCTCATCCTACTTTGCATCGAGGAAGTAAGAGAGCACGTCTTAAATCACTCTCATCTCCTGCTCTCTCACCCTCTCTCTTAATGGCGATTCATCTTTCGTCGGTTCTATTGGGCATTCAGGAAGCAAGAGTGCACGTATTTATTCAGGTTGATTTTTTCCAAATTTATTCAGGTTCGTACTTTCGTGTATTTTTTATTTGCCATGGTGACTAATTTTTCTTTTTTATTCTGGATAATTTCGAATCTTGGGTTTCAAAGATCAACTTTGAAATTAATCGTTTTGAGATAGCAAATCTTTGTTAGTTGTTTTATTAGGGTTGATATTAATACGTCTTCTTCCTTCGTTAGCTACAATGTCGTTGTCACAAAAAACTCTGGGGATTATTTATTTATTTGTTTATTTACTTCTGGATATTTTTGAATTATGGTTTTAGTCTATCTATCTTGGCAATATTTTTTTAACTTCAATATTTTCATTGGTTTGATTGGAAACATTGACGTCTTCTGAGAGTTTTTGTCTGTCTTTCTTCCACTTTGTCGTTTCTTTTTTTCACTTCTGGATACTCCACAATTCGGGTATTAGCCAATCAATCAGGCAGTATTTGTTTTCACGTCTCTTTTTTCATTGATTTGATTTCAATATTCACACCTCCAGATAGTTTATGTTTGTCCTTCTTCCACATTGTGGTATTTTATTTTTCTATCGTGATAGTAAATTATCACCCCAGATTTTATTACTTCTGTATATTTTTGTTATGTTGGTATTGTTCACTTGGGTAATCTTTAGTTTTATTAATTGAACTGCTTGATTGTTTTAAATTTCATCGAGATTGGCATAATCTGCACAGTAACATTGAATCAGAAATGGATTTGTTGTCAGTTTCTTAGCAGGTCCCAACCTACTAGTTGATATAAATACCCCTCACTAAAGAAAATTTGCATTGAAAATGTGGATTTTATTGTCAGTTACTTTTTCAGAGGTCTCAATAGAGAAGAAATGGTTTATATTCTGTTCATATTTTTACTATTTTGATTGTTTATCACTGGACATGTACTTGATTTGTTTTTTTTATTTTGTAGGGCGTCTTTGCCTTCCCTTTATTCTTGGTTTGAAAGAATTCCTATGGATGGAAGAATCAGAGTTGCCGCTATTTGGCTTTGCCATGAATGCCCAAGCGACTGTTAACTTCTTCAGTGACAATAAGCATGCGGAATGGCATTATGGACTAATCGAAAAGGTATCATTCTTTTTTAATCTTCAGTTGATACTACTTAATTTGCATAGGGCATGGGTGTTGCCTAATTCTACTAATAATAGTAGCTCCAACAGCAGAACTCTCATAGCTATTCTCATATTTTGATTGATGTGAGGCAAGGGCTGCGATTGCTACCCTTGGAGGAATTCTTTGGTTTTTATCCAGATATTGGATGCTTCAAGTGATAGCTTTTCTTAGTTTAGGTGGCAGCATAATCTCAGTATATTTCTTCCCATGAAAGGAAATAAGGAGACAGTCACGCAACTGTTGTTTATGCAATTATAGGTACACTACACATTATATGTGGTACTTGGTTTAGTTAGCTGAGATAGATTAGTTAGTTAATTGTTTAATGCTTTTGTCTTTATTTCTCCAATTTCTATTTTTGTTTGCATGTGTCATAATTAGGTATTGAGTTTGATGGCCTACTAGTTAGTTAATTACTTGATTTCATAAACAAAAGTTACTTGTTCTGCTTTAATTAATCGATTACTTGTTTGTGTTTTACATGATTCCGCACCACCGCAAGGCCACAACTGACACCCTTGGCTGCCGCCAGCGATCAGCGGTCGGTGAATCTCGGTTTGTTAGATGTTGGAGATTCTCGTGTCCAAGGTTCTCCACCATAGAGCCTATAAACATCCTCTCCTTCTACAGGAAAGGGGACCAATTCTTGATTAACGATTCCTAAACTCGATTCTTGGTTCACGAATCGATCAAAGGTCATCGACCCTGATGGGTACAGTAACATATGGGTTGATTTAACATAGAAGAAAGGCCCACTAAAGAAGGCCCATAGGGTTATAAGCCATTTGGGAGCAAGTAAACTACTGTGGTTTAAAAGTCATGACCCGGGAACACAACATACGCAGGTCAAAAATAAGATCAATAATAATATTTCCATCAACCATAATAACCCAACCCGGGTGTGACAATCATACACATGCAGGACCCAATATAAATAAAACCCGCACAAGATCTTATCGGATAAGAATTCGGACAAACATAATACACGACCTGCTAACCATGATCGCAAGGGAGGTATCCAAATTTACAACAAATCATCTACATAATACTATAACTTCAATATTTCACATACAATGATCAAGGCCATTATCCGGCCATAAATAATAACCATAACATATCCTCGAGATCAGAAATATACCAAATATAACATCTCCACTCGCCAAAAGGAATATCCGAGCCCGATCACGTCCAAGCTCCTGCAAACGTATCCATGCCACTAGTTTGAAGGGATAAAATATGAAAACGTGAGCCCAGAGCTCAGCAAGCATCATCGTATAAAAACAGTACTCATAAATCAGGAACAGGGATATCGTATAGCAATCACGTAAAATAAAACACAATATCCGTGAAATTCCTGAAAATCGAGATATCTCGTACTAAATAGTCGTTTGTAATAACTCGTCCCTCCGGGACAAAATCATATAAATCACGATCCGGTAAAATCTCGTAGACAATATCATATCATATGATCCGAGGTCACATTACATGATCGCGACCGTCACCACATCCGCGTGGGACACATACCGTCGTCCGGATCTAAAACTCATAATGCAGAAATCAAGAGAAAATAGCCGGAACTAAAACATAAATCAAAACACGTTCCGGGTTTATTACATCAGCACGTACGAGACATTCCTATCGCCCATCCGTGGGCCAAACCACGTATCTCAAATCAAAGTACACCCAAATACGTGCAGAAATATAAAGCATGCATGAAATCGGAGAACCAAAGATCAATGATACCAACTTGAGGAAGGGTTACCCTCGTCCGGTAACCACGGATATATCGGCTACGAATTAGGCCAATAGCTCAAGGCCATCCATGTACTCTGTCTCCCATAGATTAGGAACTTGCTCACTATATTTTACCACCCGTGGCTTTGGGTGCAACCTCAAGTTTTAGTTATATATTAGGACGTCCGAATATATTAGTTTTTCGTCAATTTCCTACGATGGTTCTCAATTAAATATACACAGTGGGGCAGGTCAGTTACAAATACCTCAACCTTCCTTCCGGCGGAAGTAGCCTCAACCTTCCTTCCGGCGGAAGTAGCCTCAACCTTCCTTCCGGCGGAAGTAGCCTATCATATACGTTCCCGTCGGGACTAAGCCTCCCCGTCGGGAGCGGTACCAAATGTCTCGTGCCTTGGATCACATAAACGACCCCTCGGGTCTCAGACCGTCATGGTGTCGTAGTGATCCCACCCTCGGCAGCATGCATGGTTAGTGTAAGGCCTGGTTCATGGTTTCACAATATACAGATACACAAATATACATATAGATAGTCCGGGTGTCCAAAATCTCTCCAAATCATAAATACCAGTACAAAACCACCGCACAACCGATAAAATATACATGTATGTACACAATTAATAAATTAGGGGCATGTAAAAATATATGCATGTTAGTAAAATCTCCCACAGTAGTGAAAATGCATCAGAAATAAATCAGACCAAGAATAGGGCTAAAGGATACTTGCCTTAACATTATACTCCGCAGATCTGAAGAAAGGATGTCCTGAAATACCCCAATCAAGCCTTTCTCTCTCCTGCCTCCCGCGTCCTCTCTCTCTCCTCCGCGCGCCCCTTCCTCTCTCCTCCGCGCGCGCCTCTGCTAGCCGTTTCCGGCCGCTCCACTGCTGCCGCTCGACCACCGCACCACCTTACGTGGCCGTCGCCGGCCTCCTCCGCCTTACCTAGCCAATGCCGACGCCGTTAAACGGCTGCCTCTCTCTTCACGCTACTTTGCCGTCGCTCTCCTTGCACAACCCACACCACACACCACCGTCGTGCCGCCCACGAGCGCTGCGACCACCGCACACCACTTCGACCACCAACGTCGCCGCTACCACCCTGAACGGCCGCCGTCAACACTTCCGGCACCGATTTCCTCATCCATCGCCGCCGACTCAACCCGCAACTACCGCAACAATCGCGGCCACACCCACAACCACCATCGACCGCCGATTCTCCACCGATCTCCTGCGTCGTCGCCGCCGCCGCCCTCTTCCTTCTCCTCTTCCTCCTCCTTCTTCCTCGCGTAAACCCTATTTCCCCCTTCTCCCTCTCTCTCCTCTTCTCCCCCTCTCCCCGATTCTTTCCCCGATTTCTTTTTTCTTTCTTTTTTTTTTTTTTTCTTTTCATTTACTTATTATTATTATTATTATTATCTTTAATTTTAAAATCCCAAATCGGAATCCGAACAACAGCACAGGCGCGCCTCGGGCGCCGATCCAAAACCCCGATCACTCGTTAAAATTTTAGAATATTTTAATTTACTTTCACTACGTCCGAAATACCCAAAATCATAATTAATATTAAAATAATCCAATTGTGATCCGAAATATTACAAGAATTGTTCCTGGTAACAGGTCGTAACAGATCAAAACTGGTTTTTTAAACTATATGATCTGATCAGAGGTTCCAGTTAGGAAAAGATTGCTATAAAGATCCCCTGTTGGAAACAGAGAAGAGGGAGAGAGGAGGACAGAAAAAACCATCTCGAAATAATAAGATCTTCATACTATTTCTTTTCTTGATTCTCTTTCTATATGATGGAGAATTAATGAATGATTCGAGTTGATAGAAGGAAATTCAACTTTCTCTCAATTTCTTATCTATTTAGTTGTGATGTGTAAATTTGGAATGCTAATAGTTAATGCCTCATTTATTCACAAAATAAGTATTAATTAAACTTGTTTAAATTCTGAATTTAAGTCACATAATTGGCGCTGTTTGTGGGAAATCGACAAAAAGACAACTTTTCCGTCCCATTCTTCAAAAAATGGTCAACACAAGAACCCGAACCAACGTTCCTACAAGAGATGCCACTTCCGCTAGCAACCCACTTCCTGCTGTCATTCAGATGGAAAACCGGCTGGAGGAGTTAATGCAAACATTCAACACTCGGATGGATAATATGACAGAAGCAATTCAGAATCTCTGCATGCAGTTTGGACGAAACAGACCCGCCATCCCGGTTGATCATATTATAATCAACAAGAGAAAAGCCCTCAAAATGAAATAAACAATCCAACAAGCGGACCGACTGATAATTCAAGAGCAAGTGGCCTCTAGCGATGCGGGAGGCCGGTCATGATTAGAAGGCCGATTAGGTCCCGTCTCACAGAATCAGAATTCGGACCATCAAAACCCGCGATACTCTCGAAGTGCACAATGGTCACCTGAGCGTGAGGTTGCATCTTGTAATGTGCAACCGGAATGTGAGAATGTTTATCCTGTCCGACGAGAAACACAACCCATGGAGTTGAGGACATACCTTAATGCAAAGAGATTTGCTGCTGCTCCTCAAGTGGAGGAAAAAGTAGAGAAAATTTGGCAGCATGTGTTCGGGGGAAGCACAGAAGGACGCTCTGTCGACTTATGTGGGTTACCATTCACAATGGAAATTCGTACACGACCTCTCCCACATAAATTCAAATGCCAACTTTAGATGATTATGATGCAAGTTCTGATCCTATGGATCACCTAGATCACTTCAGAACCCTTATGTGTTTCCAAGGTCTAGATGAAATAACGATGTGCCAATGTTTTCCCTTGACTCTCAAAGGAGACGCTCGGATCTGGTTCTACTGACTATAACCAAATTTAATTAGATCGTTTGAAGAATTAGCTGACAGTTTTTTGACCCAATTCGCTTCCAGTAGAAGAATTGAAAAGCAGCCTTGGCATCTTGCTAGAATTAAGCAAGGTTTAACTGAAAACCTGAAAAATTTCCTGGCACGATTCTTTGAAGAAGCTCAGCAGATCCCACGAATAGCTGATGAAGTAAAATTGAATAATTTTATATCGACATTGGAGTCGAGAGGATTTTTTAAACATCTGGCACACCGTGTTCCCCAAATCTTTCGTGAAGCAGAATCTATAGCTCGAGCATACATTGCGGCAGAGGAAGCTAATGAAGCAAAAAAGCCAGTGCAATTGGACAACAATCAATGGCGACCGCCTAATGGAAAGAAAAGAAACAATAACCGTTTATATTCTCAAGAAAGAAAGCAACCCAGAACAGGGCTGGAGTTTCTAGGGAATTCAAACCTTTGAACCTGACTCCCTTGAATAAATCTTGAACAAATATCCTAATGCAAATAAGAGGTGAAAAGTTCCTTAAAAGGACAAAGCCACCCAAAAATCCAAAAGGAGGAGATTAGACCAAGTATTATCATTATTATTGTTCTCCGAGACATAGCATTGAGGATTGCCGAACTTTGCAGAAGGAAATAGAAGAATTCATCTGGATAGGATATCTGACAAAATTTCTGAAGAATTCTAAAAAACTGCTGAGCAGACAGAAGAAGGGCAACAACAACCACGGAAGAGCTGAGTTGCTGCAGGCGTGGTCAATATGGTCGCGAGCAAATCATCCAAAGTACATCAACTTGACGGGCTTGAAGATGTTATGAAGATTAAAAAGCCAAAAAAATGAGATCGAGGAAGATGTTATTAGTTTTAGCAAAAATAACATGGAACATGTACAATGTTCTCATTCTGATCTTCTAGTTGTATCAATGCTCGTTTCAGATGGTAAAGTTGACTATCAACTGAAACGGATTTTTATAGATAATGGAAGTTCAAGCAATTTATTTTATCTCGATGCCTTCTTCTAATTGGGATTAAAAAAGGGCCAGTTAAGGCCTGCCGAATGACCTCTTTATGGGCTAGACAACGAACTGGTACAAGTACAAGGAATCATTCAATTGGAGATAACTTTGGGAACATACCCCAAAGTAGCATCTCGTATGCTCTCATTCCTCGTCGTCGATTTACCATCGATTTATAACGCTATATTAGGCCGACCCTGCCTATCCACGTTTGGTGCAGTAACATCCATACCACATTTAAAGATGAAATTCTTAACCCCGTGTGGCATTGACGAAGTCTTAGGAGATCAAATAATTGGTCGGTCTTGTTATCTATCCCAAATCAGTCAGGCAGTTCCTGACGGACTAATCGAAGATCTCGAGTACCAGGACAAAACTTCCTTCCAACATGCCCAATCTAGAGAAACAACCAACCAGGTTCTTCTTGACCCCAGCAATCTAGACAAATACGTACAAATTGGAGCTTCACTCTTAGAACTTGATCGTGATCAATTGATAACTTTTATTCGGAAAAATTCAGATTTATTTGCTTGGTCATCCACCGATATGTCAGGAATCTCAACTGATATGATGGTACACAAGTTAGGCTTGAATCCCAGTCATAAACCGATTAGGCAAAAACGAAGGAATCATTCGGTAGAAAAACTCATCACTATTTAAGAAGAAGTAAAAAAGCTTTTTGACGCCGGTTTTATACGGGAAGTTCAATATCCAGATTGGCTTTCCAACGTGGTCCTGATAAAGAAAAGTAGCGAAAAATGGCGAATGTGCGTGGACTTTACTTATGTAAACTAAGCGTGCCCAAGGACAGCTTCCCGCTACCTAGAATAGACTTATTGGTAGATTCAACCTTTGGACACGAATTGTTGAGTTTTATGGATGCTTACTCAGGCTACAACCAAATTCGGATGAGTCTGGAAGATGAGGAGTATACTTCTTTCATGACAGATCAAGGAACTTACTGCTACAAAGTTATGCTGTTCGATCTAAAAAACACTGGAGCCACGTACCAACGACTCATGAATAAAATGTTTGAAGCTCAGATCGGCAAAAATATGGTAGTTTTTGTGGATGAAATGCTCGTAAAAAGCAAGGTTGCCAAAGATCATGTTGACGATCTTAATGAAGCATTTAAGGTACTCCGAAAATATCAGATAAAATTAAATCCAACCAAATGCGCTTTTCGGGGTTTCCTCGGGAAATTTCTAGGCTTTATAGTCTCTAGACGAGGAATTGAAGCCAACCCTGAAAAGATAAAGGCAATTATCGATATGAACCCGCCACAAACGGTAAAAGACGTTCAAAGGCTCACTGGAAGGTTAGCATCGTTCTCCCGATTCCTATCCAAATCGGTAGAGAGATATTTACCTTTCTTCAAGGCCTTAAGAGGAACCAAGATGAATGGATTTGTTCGGTCCTTCGATTGCCAAAAGGCTTTTTTGGAACTAAAAGAATATTTGTCTAGTCCTCCCTTATTGACATCGCCAAAACTTGGAGAAGAATTGTTCTTGTACTTGGCAATTTTGTCTATAGCCCTCAGATCGGCCTTAATTCGGCAAGAAATAAATGTACAACAATCGGTCTACTATGTAAGCAAGACCTTAGTCGGCGCTGAGATTCGATACACGCATGCCGAAAAGATTGCCTTGGCTCTTGTCTATTTAGCAAGAAAGTTGAGTCCTTACTTCCAGACACATAAAATAATTTTGCTGACCGGTTAGCCCTTGAAGTCAATTTTACAAAGGCCTGATATGTCCGGCCGGCTGATAAAATGGGCAATCGAATTAAGCGAATTTGACATAGAATTTAAACCAAGACCGGCTATAAAAGGACAAGCCATGGCCGACTTTGTTGTTGAAACTATGACATCGATTCAAGATGCCCTTGAGGACAATCCTAGAATTGAAATGACACCGGTTTGGTTTTTGCATGTAGACGGATCATCAATGCAGTCCGACAATGGAGCAGGGGTGGTCTTAAAGACCCCTGAAGGAACGGAGATAAACTATTTACTGAGGTTCGCATTCCTAGCAACTAATAATATTACAGAATATGAAGTTTTGCTCGTTGGACTTTGGTTGGCTAGAGAATGCTCAGCAAAATGTATAATTATTTACAGTGACTCAGAGTTAGTTATAATTCAAGTCCAAGGAAATTTTGAAACCATAAGCCCTCCGTTAACAAATTATTTTACTAAAGTGAGGGATACGATGAAAAACTTCGACAAGGTAGAAGTAGTGCATATTTCAAGGGAAGACAATAGAAGGGCCGATCAACTAGCAAAGTCTGCAGCAATTGAAAATCCCGAGCGATATTCAAAGATTATGCGTGAAATTCTGTCCACTTTCAGTATTGAAGAATCTGAACAGAAAGTTCTATAATGAACTGCTAGTGAAAATTGAATGTCTCTATATTGGAGGTACCTTAGGGCGGGAGTTCTACCAAAAAATCCGGAGGACAAGAAACGTGTAAAGAAAACGGTTGGATGGTATACCATAATAGATGGGAAAATGTATCGGAGGGGATATTCAATCCCATATTTGCATTATCTTACTCCGGAGGAAGCCGAATATGTGTTGAGCAAAGTACATTTAGAAATATGTGGATCACATATAGGAAGCAAGAATCTTGCATTCAAAATAATGCGTCAAGGATATTACTGGCCTACTATCAAAAGGGACGCCATGGAATTTGTCAAAAAATGTGAGAACTACCAATTACACGGTAACATGACGCACCAACCACCCACAGAGATGAAATCTTTACAAGCTCCTTGGCCGTTTTCGCAATGGGGGCTCGATATATTGGGTCTTTTTCCTGTGACAACTAGACAGAAAATTCGTTATGGTTGGCATCGATTATTTTATCAAGTGGGTGGAAGCTGCTCTATTGGCTCGGGTAACTGAGCACAATGCTATTGATTTCGTTAAACACAACATCATTTGTCGATTTGGAATTCCCAAAACGATAATTACTGACAATGGGACTCAATTCACTGGAAAACGTTTTACCCGGTACTGTGCCAATTCGAGCATCCAGCTGGTTCATTCTTTAGTAGCCTACCCTTAATCAAACTGACAAGTAGAGGTTACCAACTGAATTCTATTACATGGATTGAAAACAAAGTTGGAAAACACTGGGGGCTCCTGGGCAGATGAACTACCATTAGTATTGTGGTTGTACCACACGACACCAAAAGAGCCCACACGAGAAACACCATTCAGCCTATGTTCTGGAATTGAGGCAGTCATACTGGTGGAAATTGGATTACCTAGTCTACGAGTTGAAAGTTTTGATCCGGTCAGTAACACCCAAAAAATCAGGGAGCAACTTGATTTGCTTGAAGAGACAAGAGAGACGGTACGAGTTCGCATAGCAGCTTACCAACAACGAATTGCTCGATATTATAACAAAAGAGTAAAAGCTCGCCAATTTGACATTGGAGACTTGGTTCTGAGGAGTATTGAAGCAACGGAAAAAATAATTAACAGAAATAAGTTTTCTCCAAATTGGGAAGGCCCATTTATTTTCTCTGCTGTTCTCCGGGATAGTGCTTATAAGTTATGTACCCAAAATGGTAAACTTGTACCAAGGACATGGAATGCTATCCATTTAAAGAAATTCTATCCGTTGTACTCACTTTGGATCCTTACAGGTATTATGTATGCCTTAAAATATGTATATCGTTTTGATATTAAGGAAAAAAAAAAAACCTTCACTGTTTCTTGACTGACCGGTTATATTCTTTATATAATATGGCATGATTACTAATTGACCTAGGGCTGCCCCTAAGTCCAGTGGTCGAACACTACTTGCCTACAGACCTATAAACGGTCTTGAAAATATTAAAAACCTCGGTCCTATATCGAGCGACCTATTTTGAGGTCGAATTATAAATGTTGGATCCATTCCAACTGGCACGCAAGTAAGCTGTTAAATATATTAAAACCTTAGGGGGTTATCCAACACACGTGTGGTGACTCCAATATATAAGGATGAGCACGTTCAGTCTACGATGGTCAAATAAACATCAAGTAATCTTTAATGACAATAAAAAATTTATACAAGCACGAGTTCAATTGATGCATAGCTATTAAATATATATATATATATATATATATATTCATCTATATCAAGGGGCTCCCAGGAGGTCGTGATGAGGATTTGCCTCTATCAGAAAAGTCCTTCAAATCAGATCGGCGGTGTACACCCATGTTCCTTTGGTCGAAAAAATTAATTGGGAATTGGGGATCAATCAACAAAGCTATCTTCTGACACAAACGAATGCCTTCTTGAAATCTGGCATTCAGAGCCGATCCCACCTTTTCTGGTCTGAATCGGATCAGTAGTTTAGAACTCGAATGGGCTAACTCATTTTGGAGGTTCGATAGGTAAAGCTTAGAAGATTGGAGCTTATTTCTGGCCTTTTGCAATTCGGATTCAAGATTAAAAATTTGATCCTTATACTGCTGGGCTTCTATAATAGCTACCTCCATCTTATTCTTCATTTCTTCTAGTGCTATTGAGTTAATCCGATTCTGAGACAAGCTTTGAATCTCTTGTTGAAGATGCCCAATCCAAAGCCTCCGTTGATGAATCCCAATTCTGATGATTTCATTCAGCTTTTCATCCTGTAAAAAAAAAAAAATCAGTCCAAATCGACAAAGTCAGACCGTCCTCAAAAAAGTACAACATTATCTAAAATTTGCCTGGATAAACGCGCATTCAAAGCCGTTTCATTCAGAGACATCCTTGAAGTAGGAGTGGATGGGCGATCTGGATGGCCCCCAGGACTAGGATGAGAAGAAAAGGCAGGAGTATTCATCCAGTCTGGGCAAACTCTATCTTGAACATCCATTGGATTTGATACTGGAATTTTTGGACAACGAATTTCCTTCTCAAAATGGGGCGGGTTGGCAATAGGTTGAGGTTGAACCTTGGCTGGACCGATGGAAGGATTGACAATAGCCTCAGGAGGTGCCCTAGGAGCAGGGACAACTTCTTGAATCTGGTCTTGAATACAGGCCGATTGAGTAGAATCACTAATCAATAAAGCTCTTGAAGCCGCCTCAGTTTTTGGCTCAATAGAAATTTTAGAAAGAGGTGGGAGCCCACCAAATATAGCCAATTCAGATCCGGCATTTCTATCCGGAATCTGAACATTTGAGGTCAGTTCGGCCACCTCCTTAGTTGCCTGCACACTAGGTGCTGAAGAAACTAAGAGAAAGACAGATTCTTCTACTGATTTCCTCGTACTAGTCATTCTCTCCGATATTGGTACACCAGTATCAGTAGAGGAAGATGGACTGGCCAAAAACACTCGACGGCGGGAGGTTGAACCTTTAGTTTTTGATTGCTGAATTTTCCTCTTAAGACGTTTCGGGGTATGACTACTTACTGCTGTGGTCACTGATCGAGGCTCCCACTTGGCCAATGTCAAAATTTCAGGAGAAAACAGGTGTTCCTTGTCACAAAACGAATCGAGGTTTTTCCGAATTAAATCGGTGAATAGTCGAACCGATTTTTCCTTGTCGTCTTTGAATTTGCCCATAAAAGATGACGGGACGTTACCCCAACCGACAGAAAAACCCAAATCAAAGCTAGCCTTCAAAAAGAAAAACGTATCTTTTCAATTTTTGACTGATTCATAAATTACCCCACTAATATTTAATTCATGGGGTGTCAAAGAAATCCAGCCTCCACTCTGACTGAAGTTGAAAAGCACTTTCACGGTTGTAATATTCAGTGTAAGCCCATGAAGTTGAAAAAAGATGCAAAGATTGCAATGGTACCTGATGGCATTAGCGTGAAACCTTGCAATGGGGACTCAAGTTCCACAAAAATCTGACGCAGTTCCAAGGCAAGGAAAATTCGTAAACTGCTATTGAGATGGGCTTCGTAAATAGTGATATACCTATCAGGAGGAGAACAAGCCCTATCACTCTCACAAGGAACCAAGAAAGGTATTTCTTTATAGATTTTGAACTTAGTATAAATTGAATCTATGACAGTAGATGAAAGAACCGATTGAAGAGCTTGAACACGAGGAACTTGAACGCGACGAGCCATGGTGAAGATAGGAAGTGAAGAGAAGAGTTTGAAATGAAACGGCAAGAAATAAGAGGAGCCTATAATTGATTTCAAATTTTGGCACCGATTCCGAACGGTTTCTTAGGAATGATGACCAACTGACACACCTGTCATAATGATGTACAAGTGGTAGAGCCAGATAGGGTTACTCGCTGGTATGTAATTAATATTTAACCCATCTTTCGAGGGAACCTGATAATGGCTTTAGACGATTTCAATCCAAATCGGCGAGAAGAAATGCCGATTTCAAATTCAAAATGGTTGGCAGCCAATTTCAGTCCAAATCGACAAGAAGAAATGCTGATTTCAAATTCAAACTGGCTTACAGCCGATTTCAGTCCAAATCGGCAAGAAGAAATGCCAATTTCAAATTCAAATTGGCTGACAGCCGATTTCAGTCCAAATCGGCATAAAGAAATGCTTATTTCAAATTCAAACTGGCTGACAGCCGATTTCAATCCAAATTGGTAAGAAGAAATGCCGATTTCAAATTCAAAATGGCTGACGACCAAATTTCAGTCCAAATCAGCAAGAAGAAATGCCGATTTCAAATTCAAACTTACTGATAGCTGATTTCAGTCCAAATCGGCAAGAAGAAATGCCGATTTCAAATTCAAAATTGCTGACAGCCGATTTCAGTCCAAATCGGCATGAAGAAATGCCGATTTCAAATTCAAAATGGATGACAGTCGATTTCAGTCCAAATCGGCATGAAGAAATGCCGATTTCAAATTCAAACTGGTTGACAGCCGATTTCAGTCCAAATCGGCAAGAAAAAATGCCGATTTGAAATTCAAACTTGCTGGCAAACAACCAATTTCAAATCAAATCGACTAGAAAAAATACCGATGTCAACTCAAACTGTATGGAAGAAATGCCGATTTCAATCTGTACCGGTTAATGGCTTTTGCCGATTTCTATTTAAAACCGGCTGGAGAAGACTATAAGCTAATTGACTGTTAAGATGACAATGCCGGTTTCGATTCAAAAGATAGTTGAAAAAGTTAGCTGGGAAAGGACATTTTTTCCGTTTTCAAATAAGTTCTGCTCCAAGAATCCAAATCGGCTAGTAGAAGTTCTTTTTCGATTCAAAGTCCAAATCAGTAGAATGCTAGAAGAAGCATACTCGAGTGACCCATCAAAAAGAACATGTCGCAGGTAGAAAATTCTAACTTGTCGACATGGAGGGCTAGTGATGGGTATAGTAACATATTGGTTGATTTAACATGGAATAAAGGCCCACTGAAGAAGGCCCATTGGGTCAGAAGCCGTTTGGGAATAAGTAAACCACTGTGGTTTAAAAGTCACGTGGGAAGAACTATTCCTGGTAACTGGTCATAACGGATCAAAACTGTTTTTTTAAACTATATGATCTGATCAGACGTTCCGGTTGGGAAAAGACTGCTATAAAGATCCCTTGTTGGGAGCAGAGAAGAGGGAGAGAGGAGGCCAGGAAAAACCGTCTCGAAATAATAAGATCTTCATACTATTTCTTTTCTTGATCCTCTTTGTATATGATGGAGAATTAATGAATGATTCGAGTTGATGGAAGGAAATTCAACTTTCTCTTAATTTCGTATCTATTTAGTTGTGATGTGTAAATTCGGGATGCTAATAGTTATTGCCTCATTTATTCACAAAATCAGCATTAATTAAACTTGTTTAAATCCTGAATCTAAGTCGCATAATTGGCGTCGTCTGTGGAAAATCGACAAAAAGCCAACTTTTCCATCCCATTCTTCAAAAAATGGTCAACTCGGACCCCTTCGAGATCTAACCTAGGCGTGGAATCCAAAGGCTCTCTAATCCGCCAGAAAACCCACACCCAGAGACGCAACATTGACGTCGTATGTGGGAATGACAAAAAGTCTAACCTTACACTTCAACGTTCACCCTCTTACGCAAGAAATGGTCAACACTAGAGCGCAAGCCAGCGTGCCACTGAGAGACACTGCCCCTCGTGGCACTGATCCCCTTAGTGAGTAGTCATGCCGACGAGCGGCCAGAGCCCGATGTGCACAAGCTGGCTACCAATGTTGGCGACATGAAGCAAATGCTTTAAGCGTTGTGTGCTCGGATAGGAATGCAGTGGATGGGGGCTCCTCCCTTGACGCCCGAGGTGTTAACCTCTAGACGAAGAAGGCACAGAGCGAGAGCCCCTAGGGCAAGGACAAATTGGCCTGACGACGCTGAGGCTCAGGTGGTCTCAGGCAGCAGGGCCCAGACGACATCTGGGAGCCCTCCTGGCCTGGATGCCTGCGGAAAGCTCAAAGAAACGGAACCACCACAACTCTCGCAATGATAGGAGGCCCACAACCGCGGGATTGTGCAGTACATGGCCATATTGTGCGGGCGTCTGTTGCGTCCAGTGTGATTTGCAAGACAACTTCAAGCTTAGAGACGTTATCAATGGGAAGAGGAGCGGGTCCACCCCATGGATAGAGGAAAAAAGTGGACAAGATATGGAACCACTTGTTCAAGGGAGAGCTCGGATGATCAGCACTTGACCTGCGAAGGTCGTCGTTCACTATGAACATTCGGACTCAGCCGGTCCCCCTCAAGTTCAAGATGCTAACCCTGGACGGGTATGACGGAAGTATGGATATGATGGACCACCTAGATTACTTTAGTACCCACCTGTCCCTCTATGGGGCAAGTGAGGCTGTAATATGCTAGTGCTTTCCCTTCACACTCAAAGGGAATGCCCTACTCTGGTTCCATAGCCTCCGGCCTTATTCCATCCGGTCCTTCGATGAACTCGAAGGGAAGAGAAGTAGGCCTGGCACCTTATCTACCTCTGCCAGAGGCTGGAGGAGAGCTTGAAGCGATTCCTAGCCTGCTTCATCACCGAAGCCCATCGAATCCCCCATCTCTCTGACGAGATGAAGCTAAGCGCCTTCATTGCCACGCTGACAACTGGAGAGTTCTTCAAGCACCTGACACATTAACGCCTTCAGTCCTTACGGGAAGTTGAGGCTATCGCTTGGGCCTATATCTTGGCCGAGGAAGCTAATGAAGCGAGGCGCCCCGAATGAACAGACTAACCACTGGAGGGATCGGTCACCGGAAAGAAGAGGAATGGGGATGACGGTTGCTTTCAGGAGCATCGCAAGCAACCGCGGCCTGAGCTGAGTGCTAAGAGGAAGTATAAGCCAGTGAAGCCAACTCCCCTGAGCGACACCAGCTCGAACATCCTCATATAGATTAGAGATGAAAAGTTTTTGAAGTGGCGCCCATAGTGCCGAAGAACCCAAAGGCTGAAGACTAAACGAAGTACTGCCACTTTTATCGGTCTTTGGGATATACCACGGAGGACTTCCAGACCCTGCAGAAAGAGATAGAAGACCTGGTTCCGCTGGAATCACCTCACACAGTTCCTAAAGGGCTCGAGGTAGGCCCCCAGGGCTTCCAAAGATGAAGCGAGCAAGCCACCAAGAAACCGTACTACCGCTGGCGTGATCAGCATGATTTCAAGTGTGCCAGCCAAGAGTAGTGGACAGGGACGACTTGAGCGCAATTCCAGTAGCAAGAGAGCGAGGCAGCGTTTCAGGAATTGAAAGCATACTTTGTCAGTCCACCCCTTCTGAACTCACATTTGGATGGCGAGGATCTGTATTTCTACCTAGCTATGTCGGATACAGCTCTTGGTTCGGTGCTTATTAGATGACACGATGGTGTGGGCGTGCCGGACGCTCTCGCGTGGACTTTTAACATAGACGGGTCATCCATGCAAATGGGCAGCGGAGCCGTCATGCTCAGGACTTTGAACTGCTTGGAGATAAAATATTTCCTTACGCTCGCCTTCTTAGCTACCAAAAATGTGGCGGAATATGAAACCCTTCTCGCAAGGCTTTGGTTGGCTAGGGAATGCTCTACGAAGGCACTAGTCATGCTCAACGATTCAAAGCTGGTGGTCAACCAAATCCAGGAAGCCTTCGAGACGTCGAACTCATAGCTTGCTAAATACCAGGCGAAGGTGAAAGCCTAGGTCCGAGCATTCGAGAGCTTCAAAATCGAACACGTCTCAAGAGCTGAGAACTGGAAAGATGACCAGTTGGCTAAGGACATAGCAACGGGCTCCCCGGAGTAGTATGCCAAGAGCATGCGGGAAATTCTTGCCGCTCCAACCATCAATTGCCCGGATCAGGAAGTGCTATTGGTAACCGAAGGTGACAACTGGATGACCCTGTACTACAAATACCTAACGGATAGAATGCTGTCGGAGAACCCTGAAGAGGCCAATCGGGTAAGGAAGATGGTAGGCTGGTATACGATCATCAACGGTAAGTTATACCGGCGAGGATATTCAACACCCTACCTAAAATGTCTAACCTCGGAGGAGGCTGAGTACGCACTAGGCGAGGCCCATCTCGGTGTGTGCAGCTTGAACGTTGGGGGGAAAAAACCTCGCATTCAAGATAATGCGACATGGTTTGTTCTAGCCTACGATGAAGTGAGATGCCATGGAATTTGTTTGAAAGTGCAAAAGTTGCCATATTCATGGGACTTTGACTGAAGCATTCGAATGCAAATCAAATTGGTATTAACTGTGGTATTTCTGGTATTGATTTGGCCGTTAGGTTCTTAGTGTTGTTGCTCTTAAGCTAAATATGTCGTTGGACATACCTGGGTTTACTTGAATATTATTCCTTATATTGATTCTATGGAGAGAATTTTTAGAAGTGAAGCTAAGAGGTTAGTGTTAGTTTGTGCGTAATTAAATTCATGATAACAATTTCGTGGTTTTTAAGATTATCTTTTTAATTTCACTATAACCCACACGTATTGCTTTGTAAAGAATTTACGTTTCACGGTCTTTAAAATTTTCTTAATTTTTTATTTTGGTTTCTCTGCCTCTTTTCTTTTCTAGAAAAAAACCTCTGATTTTTCTCTAAAGAAATCCTTTTAGAAGAGGAACAAAAGGAATGTTATGATTGCCAATACAAGGCCCCTTATTTATAGCCTTTAAGGAAACCATAGGCTGTGATTTAACATGTGATTATTAGGGATCTTAATTTTTTAAATTTTGAATAATTTCCTTATAATCATAAATTTTAATTATTGGGCTTCTAGGAATTATAATCATATCTATCAACAAATTGTAATTGATCTTCAAGAAATGGAGATCAAATTTGAAATCTCTTTACATATAATTAATTTCTTTTCTATCATTCCATCATACTATATTTCACATGAGTCATCCGATCGGAATAAAATTATTGATTTAAGTATCGTTTCATATAATTCTTAATCTATATAATAATTTGACTTTAAATTATTTCTATACATCCAAATTACTTGAATATACTATCTCTATATGAGATTGGTCGATTTCTTATTGAAAATTTGTGCAAATTAATTCATCACATATACGATCAAATATTATCTGTATATTTGATCTAAATAATCATCAACAATTAAGTTAACTAAATTATAAATGTATAATAAATAAAAATGTGTAATTCTTTCAGGTCAAAGGATATCTGAGAGAATTTTGTTAAATAATCATTTCTATATTGACGATCAATTGCAGAAGATATTCATTTACGGATCCCTTTCAGTACATGTACTTTTATGGTGTAGCCATTTTGTTTGCTTAAGGTCATCGCCTTAATGACAAAGTTTGCCACCATAACTTATAGCGACACAATGAATATAGATCTATATATCTACAAAAATTTTGGTTTTGAACAAAATGAGTTAACAAGAAACCAAAAAATCATCACTACCTACCTTTTATTTCTTAATTATTGACATGACTTTCTATAATGTACTCATTATTAATTTTTATATAATATCACATGTCATAATTAAAATACATATAAAATAAATAACATAATATATGTGAATTATGAAGAATGATAAATAATTCATAATTATTAAATAATTCTCTAATAAATGGTTTTAATGCATAATATCTGACAATTAGATGGTTGAAAAAATTGATATTCTATCACTGTTACTAGGATATAATTTTGGTATCTGAATTTGATTCATCCAATTTTTATTTTCTCCTCTCAGGATGACCATAGTTGAGGCAACAGCTGAGGGAATAGTTAGGTTTTTTGGGGTTATGAGTGGGAAGAGTAAGAGTAATCATTGTTTTAGCCTGCTGACTTTGTGCATACACTCTGTGGGGGCAGGGGATGGCATCCCTTCACAGCTTATTAATCTATAGTCCAAGGAAATTAGGAAAAGTATGTGGTGTCATTGTTGATCTTTTTATTCATCCAAGAATGTGTTAATTGGGTGGTTTTTCTAAAATTTGTATTTTGTTGTAAATGATAATAAATCAAAGAAATGAAATCTGATCAATGATTTATGTATGCACAATTAGAAGTAAATCGAGGGAGGAGAAATATTAGAATTGTTGATAATAATATGTGCTCCAGTTGCTTACTCCATTAAAATTCACACCCTCCTTTGGTGCTTTTCTATCAGTAGCTAAATCTTTCTTTTTATTTCCAAGCGCTTACAATCAGCGGTTTTCTCAAGTAAAACCAATTTACAAGGAGCTCAATAACTATGTTCTTTCATGTTTTTTCAACCAAGCTATCCAATTGTTTAGATCAAAAATTTTAATAAGGCCTTAGATGTGGAAGTATATACAATGAAGTTGCTTTCTCAGTGTCAAGAAATATAGCCAACATAATAAGTAAAGCTTAAATCTTTTGATTCTCAATTGGTTCTCAAACTCATTCTTATATTCTACGTTACTAAAGTTATCTCCCAAAAATAATGAATGAGATAAGGTTTGGAAATGAAATAAATATTATCCAAACCCTTAAAATTTACTAGGTTGGCCTCAAGTAGAGGCTGGTTGACCTTCAGAAAAAAGTCATTGATACAGTGGCATTGTTTTAGTTGGGTTGTCTACAAATTTGAGTGGGTTGACTTTTTTGCCTTTTCCTGAATTTTCTTCAAGTTACATCTATTACTCCATTATTGACTTGGTTTACTTTGAGATTTCCCCAGGATTTCAAAAGTCCTACAACTTACATGATAAGGACTCAAAGATAACTCCATCTAAACTCAAGTCCTAAAACTGCTGATGCCTTTCAAAGACTGCTGCTTGTACTTATGTTCCTTAATTTACCTTTGATCAGAAATATAGATTGAATGCTTGCACACACTTAGTGTTAGCTCATCAATGCTTTGCCATCATCAAAACTTAGTTGATTAAGTTGTAGTCGACTTTAATGGAATTTAACAAAACTGGGGAATGCTCTATTTCCCAAAAAGCAAAGGTCTTTTTAGTTTTTAAATTTTTTAATCAGTATGAATAAGGATTTAGTTGCAGCTAAAATAAAGGCTTTAGTTTTCTATATGCCTCATCTCCCCCTGACTCAAGAAATAATAAAATAAAAGTTAAGATTCTGCTGTTTCATTGAACTGAATTTGATGGTTGGAAAATGGTTGATGGTTCTGAGTATTTGGTGTTTCCAACTATTGATTGCTAAAGTGCCTTTGATTGTAGTTTACAAAAGTGAACATAAATTGGTAAGTTCGCAAATTATTTGCTTATTCTGCTGCCTGATTCCGAAATCATAGGAAGTAGCATAAAGCAATCAAATTTTAGGTTAGTTCATTTTTTACCCAACAGTGATGTAAGGCCCTAAAAGTGGAAAACTAAAAGGATATTATTGTGAAGTCATCAATTCTCGGATGTATATGAATATTATTATTTTGGGATTTGTGGGAGTTGATAATTCTGGTGCTCTTTTGGCATTTATCTTTTACTGGAGATTGAGACTCAATGATTCATTTGAGATGTGCTCAAATTGTTGGTTTATGATTCACCCTGTATATAAAATATGTTTTGCTTGTTTTTGTTATTTGCCGAGTGTTCTTCACCATTGTTTGCTGCAAAAGTAGCATTATTTTTAACCAAAAAAAAAAAAAAAATCAATCCTATCTTCTTGAATGTGACGAGGAGTGATGAATTCAAATCATAGAAGCAATATATCTGCATTGTAGTGATAATGATGCATATATTTGATCCTCCCTAGGGTAAAATGAAAGTCTTATATACCAGACCACCCCCATTCCTATCATTGTGAAGAAAAAACAGATAAGATAGTGTAGTAGTATTTATTTCCAGCTTTTGGCTCCTTGGTACATGCATTGGATACCAAATATAAAAAAAACATGCTAAACATTTTGATGCAAGGAAAGAGGGAAAGTAGGAGAAGGAGAGGAGAAGAAATTGGAAGAAGGGAAAAAAAAGGAGGAATACAGAGAAGAGAAGTAGAGAGATCAGCAGAGAAAAGAGAATCACGATAACTCAAATATCATTTAACTTATCAATGCTTCAAACAATAGAGTCGTGGTCTTTATATAGAGAAATCGTCTTTTTATGATAATTTGAAAATAAATATAATTTTTTAACTAAATATAATATAATTTTTTCAAATAAAATCAAATCAAAGAAAATCTCACAATAAAATCTTTCAAATAAAATAAAATCTCATAAATTGTAATGGTGAATGTTGAATTCGAACTTGTAATATTTTCACAAGGTTCATTTGTGACGACCCGAGCTCGGATCCCCGAACCCGACCCGGACCGTCACGGTGAAAATCTTAAGTCATCCAAAATCATCAATTACGCGTCATTAAACAACTTTAATGAATTCTATAATATCATTTAAGATACCATTTAAGACACAATCCATAGTCATCATAAATACATTATCACATAAATATTCATAATAATGACAAATAACTTCAATAAATGACCTCAATGTCAAAAATATCAATCCTTATAGAGAAATCTAATAAAAGTTGAACAGTAACTATGCTACCAAGATCTTAAGTCTCTATCCGGAAAGCCTCAGTCTCTGAATCACTTCTGCCTGGAGTCCACTCACGCGATCTCTTCTATCATGGTGTCAACATGTCTACTCTGGGGCCAAGAAAATACAATGGTGAGCCAAAGCCCAGCAAGTGATAATAATAAAAAATGATATACAACAATAACAATCTCGGATACCAACTACCAAGTCTCAACATCACTCTTACTATCTACTATATCCGAGCAAATTACAACACGTCGTAAATACGACTCTAGGCAAAATAGGTCCCACAAGACCCGCACATCCAAAAAGAACAAGAGTGCCAATAAACAACGGAATTCACTGGAATCTAATATCACGAATAAGTGGGGATTCTCTGGTCCAAATGTCAGCGCGAACGACCTGAACAACAAACAACATGGATTCCACCGAATTCGGATAGTATAAAATCCGACGCATGGATTCTACAGAATATAACTCGTGGATTCAATTGAATCCCAAACTCATGAATCAACAATAATGAAACATGATAATGAATCTCCTTGGATCTTATTCTACCATTGTGACCCAAAGGTCGCGTATTTACGCCCTTAACGGTTGGATAAGTGCAATGAGGTTATCCACGGTATCCCCACTACCCCTACAGCCCTCTCAAAGGCTGTACCCGTAGCATGCTCATACCATCTCTGATACTCCTTGCCAATGATATCCCAGATATCATTCTCTATGATGGTCACTAGGTTATAAGCACTCCTCTTGACTCACTGTACGAAATATTAAGAATTTGATTATCACCTCAATTTTGAGGTCACTGTACGAGATAGTAATAATCTCCTTGGATTTTATTCTGCCACCATGAACCAAAGGCCGTGCATTTACGCCCCCAACGACCGGTAAGTGCAATAAGGTTATCCATGGTATCCAGCTACCCCTACAGTCCTCCCAGAGGCTGTACCCGTAGCGTGCCGATACCATCCGTGATACCCCTCGCCAAATGATATTCCTGATATCATCTCATACGATGGTCACGTGGCTATAAGTATCCCTCCATGATAAACATACCTCATTATCACCATGATACGGAAATCAGTATTGGATAAGTGTAAACCAAGCTAATGTGTCGTAGTCTTCCATTCGACTAGATACCTTAGGGTTTTCATACGCTTTCCTTTACCTTGACCGTAGGAAACCAACAATCCAAATACTCACACAATCGAGTATAACGCAAAGAAAGTTTTGTAACATCAATAATAGGAACGTCATCCGATGCTGACGCTGACCGTACTTATGCAATCAGATCCAACACAAAGGAATATATCTCAGGACGTTCAAAGGGAATACATGGATCGAGATATGATCGGCTCAATTACTTCACTATTTTTTCATTTTATTTCGAAGCGATGCCTACGACTAAGGCCAATGATATTTTTATTTCAAATTTCATCCCCAATTAATTTTACAAGGTTCCAACAAATTAATTGGCAATATTTATTTCTTCATACAATTAGTATCACTTCGAACACAGGCCAATACACCGTTATACATGCAACATACACAAATTATAAATATTATCTATACTCTTTACCATCTTTATTCTCATACATACACATATAACCATACATTAACATATATATATACCTATATATATACATATATATATATACACACAATTCCATACGTATACCCACACATATACCAACACTCCACACACACATATATATATATCCACGCCAACTGCCAAGCCCACGGCCCAGCTTCGGTTGCCCGTTAATTGAAGATCAGCCACGGCCTAGTACACCGCTACCTTCAAACCAAGCCCACAGCTCAATTACTTGGCTCACCATATACACAAACAGCCCAGTCCAACACCTGGGCCACTAAAACAAACACACATAGCCCGGCCCAATGCCTGGGCCACTAAAACACACACACCCAGGCCCACAGCCCAACACACACACACACCCTGGGCCCAGACCAACACACACACACACACAACCCACGGCCCGCAGCAGCATCTGCTGCCTCCTCACCCACCAACGCACTCACACAGCACCCATACAGCACACACGCCTACACACTGATTACTCACGCACACACAACAACAAACACGCACATAGCACACAGTATTTGCTGCTTTTCCATAACCGAACATACAGCACACACACGACCACATACCAGCCGTTCATCCCCACCACACAGAGTGCACACGAACACAGCAGTTCGCACACCTTCACTGCCAACACACCCACACAATCCACACACACGGCTACACAATAAATGAATATACATATATACACACAATAACTATATAGCAATTTTATTCACCAAAATTTGACAAATCTCTCCTTCGCTGCCTTCGGCCAAAACAGAACACAATGCTTTGTTTTTCCCCATTTCGGATTTCCTCTCCTCATCCTCCAATCATAACGAAATTTCACAGTATCAATGGAAATTTAAGAGGAAGGAGCTGTTCAGCGTTTATTAACGAAGCAAACAGAGAGTTGATGCCACAAAGGAAATCAATTGCAGCAAGGGAACAGAACATGAAACGGAATTTATTTGCAAATTTCGGGGTGAAATGACAGAAGGGGATCTTCACTTGTGAATTGAAGAGAAATGACAGAAGAGAGATTTCACTTGCCTGATTTTCACGGTTCCATAACACGGCTTGGGTTCGGCTTCACCACAGCTCCGATTTCGGCTTCAGATTTGTGATGGTGGCTTCGGTATCGATTGCTGTCGGCGATGGCGATGGCAACTCTTTTTCCGGCACGGGTTGACGATGGTAGTAGCAGTGGCAACGGCGAGGAACAGAGGCGACGATCGCATGACTAGGTTTTCACGACGGCAGCCCTTCTCCCCCTTCTTAACACCAACGTCCTCCTTAAATAACGAATGGGTCCGATTAGGGTTGTGCTCGGTTTCCATTTTGGGCGTCGTTGAATCTGCGTCCATGGCTTCGCCGCCTTCCTCTTCCTCCTCCCTTTCCCTCCTCTTCTTCCCTTTTCCCTCTTCCCTTTCTTTCTTCGTTCACCATTTTCCTAACATCATTTATTATTATTATTATTTATTAATATATTTATTATTATTATCATTATTATTATTTATTAGCATATTTTTCTAATACATATATTTATATATATTTATTTATCTCTCTTTAAAATAATTATTATTTAGTTAATTATCTAATTACCTCTATTTAAGACCTTAACCTAAATTTCTAATATTTCATTTATATATATATATATATATATATACACTTTACCAACAAATAATTAATTTACTATTTAATCTAAATTTTTTAATTAACGGTCTAAATATTCAGACACAATCCATTAATCCATCTAATATATTAGGCCTACATCTCAGATTTTAATCCTAACAGTAATTAAAAATAATTATTAAAACTAATTTATTAAGTTTATTCTAAAAAAATATTTGGGATATTACATCATTAAATAGTGTCAAAATGATTTTTTTTTTTCCTTCTTTGAATTCTCTTATACATGAAGGCATGATGTATAATCTTCAGGTCCCTCCCCTCCCACAACAAAAAAAAAAAATATAGAGGAAAATAACAAGAAAAGAGAAAGGAGAAGAATGAAAAGCACTTTCGTTGGGATCTCAGAAAATAAAACTTATGATGGTGCAATACAACATATCTAGCTAAGCTTGGAGGGATTTTTATTTGTAGCTTTCTTGGTGTTCCCTTTGCACCCTTGGATGGAATTTTTATTATATTGATTTGAAAAAAATCCTTGCCTAGATTCGATTGGATGAAACACTTGAAACAACCTTTTTCTTATTTGTATGGGCATATTAAGGAGTTTATGTAGATGTCTACAAGCTTCTGCTTGGTAGTTGAATATTTGGAATGCATTAATTTCTCTTTCTGCAATGCAAGCCAAAAATGTTCAACCTTTATCCAGTGTGATGCAGCAAGTCACACGTACTCTTCTTTTGATATTCATATGTGTCATGTTTGTAACATTATGCTTATTAATTGCTATCTACGAAATAAATGTTTGTTATTGGTATATGATCAACATGCATTTCTTTTCAATATGATCATAGATTTTCCTTGGTGGTTGGGTGTCTGGAAATATGGCCATTCCTTGGCAGGAAGTTGAAGCGAAAATGTTTGCTCTTAATGTGGTAAGAAAATATGTCTAATCACTTTTTCCTCCGGTGTTTTGTCTATTGTTGTCATCTTTCGAATGCCAAGGAAGTTCCCTGAGAATATGGTGACAAATTTTCTTAGCAAACTCTATATCAATGTGAAGAGCAATCATCATCTTGGATACAATATTTATTGGATGAGGTTGATTTTGCCTTTCTATAGTGATTCCAAGGGAGATTTTGACAGATTATAGCTTAAATGGAGGGCTATTTTACATCGATTTACTCTGTCTATAGCTTAAGTTTGTTGATTTTGCATTTTGAGAATGCCTTACCCTTCCTATCGTAATTTTCATCACTTAAGTATTTGTTGTTCTTGAGTTTTGGCAACTTGCACTATCAACAGGGTGCACAGGAATACATATGGTTCAGCTTGCACTATGGATAGGATAGCATATGGTTCAACAGGTGGATTATTAAATCAAAATTATCACTCAATTGAGTTCAGTTAAAAAATAATATGATTGATTGTAAATATCCTGATATGTTTGCCAATATCCTGATCCGTATGCTAAATGAACCTACTAGGCTGCATACCCTCCCATTAGAATTTATTGGTTTAATCGGCAGGGTTGGTTTTGCTATCAGGAGTGCGTAACTCATATGAATCCATCATAATGAACCAAATTGGCTTAGGAAACTGGTCAAGTCTTTGATGCCCTTGGTTAATTTCCTAATTATTTGCTTGTATGTATATTTAGATATGTGCATATCCCTAAATATAGATCTATGAAAGGCTGTCCAGTGCACAAGACTCTCACATCGTGTGGCTTGAGAGGGTCAAGTATGCAGTCTTATTCCTACATTATAGAGATGTTATAATCTTGATCCCATGATGCCTTGTTTATAATTGGAATAACTTTATTATTGCACCAAGTCACATCCTCTAAATGTATGGTACTATATATGGAGACTCTTTAGTGAAGAGATACAGAGGAAGGGGGAATTAATTTGTTTGAAACACCACTGAGCTCGAAGATTTGACCTCCCACCCTTGAGGGGATAGTCATTTGTGCCGTGACTTGGCTCGTGGCCATTACAAATATATTTATTTTAAATAGGCATATATACATGTGTGTACATATGCAAATGGATATATACATATGTTTATATATAGTTCACTGGTCCAATTTGTGTTGAGATGACTACAGTGGAAGTCGGAGAGTCGTCTCGAAGGCCGGATCCAATTCTTTCTTGGTCATGTGGCCCAGTTTTTGAAGAGGCACTTGCATCTTTTTCTAGTGGTGAGGCTTCCCTACCTGTTTCTTTGGGAATAAACGACCCTATGCTTCAAAACGTGAACATAGAAGAGCTAATTGCTGCTCCATTCATTGTCGAGTATGGGGTTCTAGGTTTTGTTGATTTGTCACTCAACAATTCCATTTCTATTCCTGCTATCGTTTTGATTGCGGAGGACGTCAGTAATGAAGGAACTATAGAGAAAATGTTAGGCAATAATCATAAGCTTGCTGTGAGGATTCTTAAGCCTCATCCTTTTTAATTAGAGGTTCCTAAGGCAGAGCAAGCCTCTTAGGCAGATTTCCCAGCATCAGAGCACCGTGTGGATTTGGATGTGATCTCCTCTCCCTTGGATTTGCAATTCCTCTTCATCGTCACTCTCTGACCCTTCTAAGCCGGAGGACTCCAGCTATTTTTAAGCCTAAATCATCTCCAAATCCATTTTTCTGCAATGGGTTTTTTGTTCACAGGGTATTTCTTAGGTTCTTCATACATGAACTTTCTTTTTGATATCATTATGTCTGATTAATATTCCATTTGTCTAGCAGTCCTAGTAGTTAGTGTGCTTAATTAGGGACGGGCTATAGAAGCAGATGTTGAGATTGATTGTTTTTTCATAGCGTATATCGATCCTGCGATGCACAGGGAGTTGGAGATATGAGTCGAAGCTACTTTTGCTAATGCTGAACAACTTCTAGACCAAGCTGCTTTTCTAGAGAGAGAATTGTCGGAATAGTTGGCAAGATCCTTGAGTATCTCAACGATTATCGGTTGAGATTGCCATAGCTACAGATAGGATCACCTTCCTTGAGTATAAGCTTTAAGAAGGTGAATGCCTATCAGTTTTCGATCTAATCTAATTGCTAGTCTCCAGAATAAGTTTGCTTGACTTAAGGGGAGTTAAGGAGGCACTTTTGGCCTAAAGTGGTTGGTCACATCTTGGATGCCAAATTATAGGATGAAATCTCTCTCTGTAGGCGGTCATCTTCTTGGTTGCTCCTAATTTTTCCTTAGGCTTGATCTGAGGAATTTTGAAGCTTCTCAGAGTTCCGACGTTAGAGATTTTCAGAGATTGAGCGATGATCCATCATTTAGGCCTTTGTCTAGTCCTCAACCTTAGGACAATTGAATTGTTTATGCTTTGGCAATGGTTAATTTGGTAGATTTCCTTTTGTACTTAAATCGACTTTGTAAATTGTATCTATCTATATATATTCAATAAATTAGCTAGATTTCCTTAATTATTGTGATTAATGCTGTTTTTGTTTGTGTTAAATCTTTGTTTGATGAATTATATGGATTAGAGTTTTAAGATGCATTATACTTTGTATCCACTAATTATTATTTAGACTTTAAAAAAGCTACAGAAAGGCTTCCCAAACCAATTTCTCTGCTGTTTTGTGTTTGCCACCCTAATAAGTATTTCGCAAGTTGCAATTTTATTTTTAGTATCTTTTAATATTTTAATAAATTTTGTATATCTTTGATTTGTCCCGAATATTCTTGAGATGAGAAGAACACATATGTTGTGGCAATTTCAACTAGAAAGTAATAAGTTTTCAACATTGGTAATCATTACGAGTTCAAGAGCATTAGGTTTTTATATTTTTGTTATTTTTGAGGTATTTTTCTTTTGTTAATGCTCTTTTATTTCAATGCTCTTCAACTTGCAAAGTAGCTTTTTAGGCTAATTTGTGATATTTTTAATCAAATCAGCACCAACTTCTTGTCACTAAAGGTCAGTGTCTAATATTATAAATGTAATGAACTACTTTAAATCATTCTTTGTTCACTTCATAGAATAAGTTGATGCATAGAAGCAAATTAAGCATGTCTTGAGGTTCACTTTTTTTCTTTATTAGAAAATTTGTACCTGAAGTGGTCTTCTTTATAAGATGGCTTATGTCTCTACCCTACGTCCTTGATTTTTCCATTCATTCCCTTACCTAAGATTGTGATGAAGTGTAATGATGTTTATCTTTTGAATAGTTCCTTGTGTGTGTGTGTGTGATAGTGATTAGTTGTCTTAATTTATTTATGATCTAACAATTGATATCTCATCGATAATCTTTTAGATGAAGCATAAAAAAAATTAAACAGATAAAAATTTAGCTTTGTCATTATCTCATTGTAACGTTCTAGTGTTCCTTGTTCCAAGTCCAATAGTGCTTTGCCCTTATGTATCTTGATTTATCCATATTATGCTACTGTTAGATTTTTTTTTTAATTTGAATCTAATGATAAATAGGAAATTCAATCTCCTCAACTTTTATTGAAATTCTAATGGAATTGAAAGCATTAGGACGATGAAGAAAGTTTTTGGAACATAATAGTGGATCATAGGCCTTCTTATATAAATTTTTTTCCTGTTGTATAATTTTCTTTAACTAATCATTCAGTCTCTACACGTCTTTGAACAGCTGAGTATGCTATGGATTGACACTTATCATTGCAACTCGAAGAGAAATGTGGGTTTTAATCATCCAAACCAGAGGCATAACATTTTTGGGAAAGATTCTTCCCCAATGTAGATTTTGTTAGCCCATTTATAAAATGACTTAGGGATGGTCCGAGTAATGTTACATTATTTGCTCTGTTGGTTCATATGGCTAGCCAGCAATTGATACTAGTAAACAATTAGGCTAAACACCAAATGGTCAATATCTCTCTTTTTTCGCTCAAATGCCTTTGAGTGCAATCTGTTTAGTGTCTAGAAGTGGCTTATGAAACCATTTCTTTTTATTTAATTGTTGGGCATTGGTCGTCTTAAGTTTGTTGTTTGAAAGTTGTTGACCTACCTGCATATCTTTGTTTTAACCCTTAGGAATTTCTTATGTAGCAAATTATAGTGTCACAAACTTTTTATAAAAATTAATGTATTGTTAGCAATAACAATCCTAATGGTTGCTCAAGCCGGCAAGTTGGTGCTCAAGCTTGAATTTTTCACAATAGCCTACATTTTTTATTCAGCATCTAGGCTCAATCATGATACTGTACTAACAGTGGAATGGCCTAACAAGTTGGAGGAAGGCCTTATTATGTTAGTAGTTTATTTAATTAGATACTTATGGTTGCTTATATTTTAGATGGCTTTTTCAAAATTTATTGATATTTTGTCATTAGATTATATTTGTGTTCTATTGTTCTAAAAATGTCCACAGTCATATAATAAGAATACTAAAATGATATTATTTACTTATTTAATTACAATTGAGTCATGAGACACTTTATTTTTTACCTTGTCTATTTTTTTATGAAAATATATCAGATGGTAGAGAAATTGATGTACCTAATGATAGTAGTGTATGCAACCTTGTATTCCGTTGTGATATTGTTCTTTCTTATAACTCTTTTATTTTTTATCCTTTATGGCTTGTTGTGGTGTAGAATAAACGTGCATAGCTTGGCTATATTGTTAGTGTGAAGTATCTCAAAAATGTTGTTCAATAATGAATTTACCATTTTGCTTACATTTTCAGTCAAAATGTGCTTTGCTAGAGTGGTAAGTTATAAATGTTTATTTTTTTTCATTTTAGGGAGTGTTTAGATTTGTTTGTTATGTTTAATTTTAGGTAAAAATCTATATTTGTCTTAGTACTGCCATTCTCACGTTCAAAGCCACAATCACTCTACTGTTGAGCAAGGTGGTTGTCTTTTTATTGGGGGAGGTGAGGACAATGATGGGATAAGGAAAGGAAAAAACAAGAAGGTAATTGATTTGTATTAGCTTGGTTAGTCTTCTTTTTTTAGCATTGATCTTATTGGTTATTATTCAAAAAAATCTAATTTGTAAAGATTCTTCCCCAATTTACATTTTGTCAGCCCATTTATAAAATAACTTAGGAATGGTCCGAGTAATGTTACATTATTTGCTCTGTTGGTTCATATGGCTCTCTAGCAATTGATACTAGTAAACAATTAGGCTAAATACCAAATGATCAATATCTCTCTTTTTTAGCTCAAATGCCTTTGAGTGCAATCTGTTTAGTGTCTAGAAGTAGCTTATGAAACCATCTCTTTTTATTTAATTGTTGGGCATTTGCCGTTTTAAGTTTGTTGTTTGAAAGTCGTTGATCTACCTGCATATCTTTGTTTTAACCCATAGGAAATTCACATGTAGCAAATTATAGTGTCATAAATTTTTTTATAAAAATTCATGTGTTATTAGCAATAACAATCCCAATGGTTGCTCAAGCCGGCAAGTTGGTGCTCAAGCTTGAATTGTTCACAATAGCCTACATTTTTATTCAGCATCTAGGCTCAACCATGATACTGTACTAGTAGTGGAATGTCCTACTTATGAATGGTACAAGTTGGAGGAAGGCCTTGTCATGTTAGTAGTCTATTTAGTTAGGTACTTGTGGTTGCTTATATTTTAGGTGGATTTTTCATGATTTATTGATATTTTGTCATTGGATTATATCTATATTCTCTTATTCTAAAAATATCCAAAATTATATAATAAGAATATTAAAATGATATTATTTACTTATTCAATTACAATTGAGTCATGAGGCACTTTATTTTTTACCTTGTCTATTTTTTTATATAAAAATATGTCAGATAGTAGAGAAATTGATATACCTAATGAGAGTAGTGTATGCAACCTCATATTCCGTAGTGATATTATTCTTTCTTATAACTCTTATTTTTTCTCCTTTATGCCTTGTTGTGGATTAGAATAAACGTGCATAGCTTAGCTATACTATTAGTGTGGAGTATCTCAAAAATATTGTTCAATAATGAATTTAAAATTTTGCTTACATTTTCAGTCAAAATGTGCTTTGCTAGAGTGGCAAGTTATAAATGTTTTTTTTTTCACTTTAGGGAGTGTTTAGATTTGTTTGTTATGTTTAATTTTAAGTAAAAATCTGTATTTGTATTAGTATTGCCATTCTCACGTTGAAAGCCACAATCACTCTACTGCTGAGCAAGGTGGTTGTCTTTTTCTTTGGGGGTGAGAGGACAATGATGGGATAAGGAAAGGAAAAAATAACAAGGTGATTGATTTGTATTAGTTTGGTTTACCAGATTGACAGGAGGTTGGAATAGGAGGTTTATGACTTAAGGATTTTGTGCCAAATGTAATTATATCAATGGAATTCAATTTTAGTGCACAATCTTTAGATTTGATTAGGATGCAAGCAAAGAGCGTTGTCATGGATCTGAAAATTATGGACCTCTTAAATTACAAAACAAATAGGTGGATATAGTTGCAATTCAGGTTTTTGTTTTTTAGTTAGCATTGGTATTATCATGGGTTATTTTGTTAGGTTTAATATGCATTAGAATTTGATAATATTAGAAATAGAAAAGTTTTCTGCATTAATAATTTTAATTGATTTTGATCATGTTGTTCTGCTATTAGTCTTGGCTTTCTTTTGACATTTTTTGTGAATTCCATTGCAAATTGGATTCTATACATTCATTTTCAATAAATATCAGATTTTGTTGCTAGTAATCTATTTGTTGATTTGTCATCAATGTTTATGTCTTATTATAATTGAATTGCATCCTAGCTTCTTTCTTCCATGCCTGCCTTTGTCATCTTTAGCTGTTTATCATCATGCTCATGTTCTTCTGATGGTGGTTGTCATTGTTTGTTTTAGTCCTAACCCATCCAAAACCAAATAAACTGAGTTTTAGATTGAACATTGATACATTGAAATATTAGCTGAACCTAGGCAACATCCTTAATCTCCAAATCACTAATATTTTGGACTAATAATTGATATAAGGGTATATAATAGGAATGAGAACGTGAGATTGGATGAAGTAACGAAATATGGGTATGAAAGTGCATTGATGAAATTGATCTGTAGAAATTTGGAGGACAGAGGCTATTATAATTGATTAAGGTTATTTATTTTGAGAATCCATAGTTGTGTTGCAATAATAATTTATCATTTATTTCAATGGTTTGGCATTTTATTCATAAAGATGAAAAATTTTGTTAATATATAATGTGAATAATAACATGGTTTTATTAAGTCTTCAACATCAAACAAACAACTGCTTAGTAAGAAATTGAAATGCATCATCTAAAGAAACAAATCACAATATCCAAGTATCTAGCTACTTGTCTATCTTTTGAATCTTCCCCTAAGGGTATCTGTTCTCCTCCCCTACCTTATATAGAAAAAACAAATCAATAGTGCATTGATACTTGCATCTGAGCTCACGGTTTTAATAAGAACAAGTTTAGGCCGGTCACTAAAAATGTTCTTAAAGTTAAAATAAGAGTTTCTGGCTGAAATATATCTCATTTGTTTATCCTTTGGCATGCATCACTACATTAATTTTTCAATTGCTATAGAGAAATAGAGCTCTTTACTTTTTATTTTGTCCATTTTATGTGAAAATCTATCATATTCTAGAGAAATTAATAAATCCAATGAAAGAAGTTTATGTAACCTTGTATTCCTCAATGATATTGATCATTATTTCAACTCTTTTTTTTTTTTTACTCTTTTTCACTAGTTGATGTTCAAATTGAATGTGCATAACTTAGCTATACTATGAGTGTGGAGTATTTAATTCAATAATGTATTTACAAATATTTTATTGTTAGAATGTGTTTTGTTGGAGTGTCAAGTGACAAATGCTCATTGTTCTTTTACCCTAGGGAATGTCCATTTTTTTTTTTTTGTTATGCTTATTTTCAGTTAAAAATCTTTATTTATACTAGCATTTCCAATCTCAAAGTTAAAATCCACATAGTTACTATGATATCACTTTGTTGTTGAGCAAGATGGTTATTTAGAGGTGGGACAGTGATGGGATAAGGGAAGGGAAAACACATTTTTGTTTTTATTTTAGAGTTATATTAACAGCTATGATATGGTCAATTGCTAATACTTCACTACATTTATATCTGAAAATTGTATAGTTGACATTGGATGTGACGTACTGTATTACCTAATTGGAATCTGGCAGTGTTACGGCTGTAATACGGCCGTCAGACTAAATACAAAACCTATACAAATTCCTACACAACATATATATATATCCACAAAATACAAACACTGGATCCAAAAGAATTATGGGTTCCAAACACAGGATCCTTTACTCAATTGCAGAATATCCCTCCTTGATCCTTTTCCATAAAGCTTACACAAATATATAATTTCATATCCTTGTGAGTTTGAGTCCTCACATGATTTTAATTATATGTATAATTTCTTTTGGAGTTTAAAAGAATTAGAAAATTCTTACAACATTAAGTCAAGTATAATTTTAAAGCTTCTGGACGATAAATTCTTTTACAAAGGGTTCACAATATGATTTTCGAATTATACAAAATTAACATGTCCATAATACATGCAATTAAATGTCAATCAATCACGTTTATGAGCTAGGGTTCTATTTTCTAAGTCCACATTATGCATAAATCTCAAAGTAAGCGGGAGAAAATGCGTGGGACGCGGGTTAGGGTTTTGTTAGTGACAAACCGCACAAAGCATTGAAAATCTAACACCAAATTGGTAAAATTTCATGCTCAACTCATGGGTCTTAATTATCTAAAGCCAAATCGTGCATAAATTCCAAAATAAACAGGTAAAAGTGTCTGGATGTGGGGTTAGGGTTTCCATGTACGAAATACCGTATAAAATTCTCCAATTTGGACGCCAAATCATCAAATAATCATGCTCAAGATGTGGGTTTTACAAAATATATATTCGGTCGGGTATTGGAACGAAAATATCCGAGAGAAATGGAACAAAAAGTGCAACAAGAGAAAGAAAACCATATGGGTGCACTTATCCCAACCCGATTTATTATTTTTCTAATTGGCTCTAGCTTGGAAATGGACTCGGTAGCCTCGTACTCCTCTTCCTCTTTCTTCTTCTTGTGCTCTCTCTCCTCTCTCTCAGATCAATGCGAAAATGATGGAAAGAGACTCACGCGCTTATATATATAAACTGGCACTTGAGCGCCTGTTGAGCACTCATCAAGCGCCAAGGCACCCAAGATGTTGCGTTCGAGCACTCATCAAGCGCTCGTCAAGCAGCTGATTCTACAAAATGCGCCCCGGGTGAATTTGAGCGCGCTCCGGGTGCGGCGATTCTACTAAACACGCCCTCATGCACCTTGGGCACCAATTGGGCGCTGGGCCTCCCGACTCTTCTTTTGCTTTCAATGCTAATTTTTTACATACGCTTAAACCTGATCTTGATCATATTAATTTAATTGCTTCCTAATTACTATATTTAGGAATCCGGAAACTCACATTAAACTTGTGAGATTTGTAATGAGAAAAAAGAGAAATGTAGAAACCAAAATATATATATAAAAAAGAAGAAGCAAAAACAAAATATGAATTTTAGCTTGACCCCCATCTCTATTGCTCATTGAGCCTCCTTCAAATTTTAGGAGTTAGTTTGATTAGTTATGATTGATTATTTCTTTCCTTTTTTACTGTATATTGACTATTTGTTATATTTGTTGCTTTTATTGCTTTGTTATGTGATGTCCCGTGTTAAATGCTTATAGATGGCTCTTGGGAATCAAGGAGGACTTTTAATTTTTTACTATTAAGGCAGTATTTTATATTAACAAATAATATTTGGCATGTGAAATATCATGAAAGGTATTTGTCCTCCATCATCTGGTGTGTTAGAGTTACTTTAGGAGAGAGTTAAAATAAGTATCAAGAAGTCAATTTTAAATTGATAAATGCAGAAGCATATGGATATGTAGGAACATTTGTGAACGTTATAAAAATATGCTGGAACAGTTAGATGAAATTTTAAAGCATCTAGAATTATATTTTTAAATTTTCAAGACATACGAGGTTAATTATATAAGATGTATAGAAAATCAATATATTTAGTATAATTTTTTATTTTATTTCAAAGTATAACACATGTAGATATATATATATATATATGAAAATCAAGAATATGTAATAGTATTTAAATAAATTCAAAGACATACATGTGTATTGTTGTAGAAAATTAATTTAAAGACATAAATTTTATAAAAGTTTTATGAAATGGGAGTAGGATCACATGCATATAAAACATAAACTCTTTAGCTACAAAAATATATATGCATGAACATTCAAAATAATAAATATCATACAGATTAAAAAAGAATAACATTCAAAACAAGAATGCATTTTCCTTGACTTGATTTACTCAAAGGTTATTTAATTTCTCTTTTTCTTTCTTTTTCTCTCATTTTCGCTCTTCTCCTCTTCTATCTCTTGTTTCTAAAAAATCAGCTCATTTGACTCATAATCGATCAAAAACGCCTATTTATAGCAAATTAGCGTGCCTTGTACAGTTTATAAGTGGATTATGCGTAGATCATGTGCACAAGCGCCAATCAAACTTGTATCAGGTGCCAACACTCTGTTCTAAGTACTCATATATGTCGCTCAAGTGCATCTTAGGTATGGACATTCTGTGAGATCCAAAATCAAAATGCTCAAATTGGAATTTAAAAAGTTAACTGGCCTTGACCTGGTTTCCAAGAAGGTTGACCAAAATGAACTTTAAGATGACCGGTCATACAGAATGTTGACCGGTTTTAAGTAAAAATTGACCGGCAAGGAGTGAAATGTTGGCAAGAAAATGACTTAATAAGGAGCAGTTGGCTTGAATAAACTAATGACAACTAAAGATAAAAGTAAACTTTATTATTTAGTTAGAATCCAACTAGGCCTCGACCAAATGAGGTAGGTAAACTACCTCATTACACTTTGAGGAGAAGTACTGAGGTAAGTAAACTAACCTACCTACTTCCACCTAATCACTGAAGGCAAGTACCGAGTAGGTAACTTACCTCCACTTACCCCACCTACTCCCTCCTCTTTGTATACCGGGCTCCAGTTGAGGGATGAGTGTGAGTTTCTGGCACGAAGAAAGAATAAGGAGCGAAGAAGGAGGGAAGAACTCTAAGGCAACTAGAGTGGGCAGTCAGTCAAGTTACTTCGGACGTTAACCTTTTTAAGTTTCGTTTTGTATCCAGTTTTAAAGTTTATGCTTTAAGAATATTGCAAGTATACTTCATCCTTTCCAAGTCTAGATCCTTAAGTATTCTTCCGTTTCCAATGCCCAGTTTTAAGAAAAACTGCTAGTGTTTCCCCTTCTGATTTAAAATGCTTACCGTTTTAAAATTACTACTTAAGTTGTATTTACGGTATGATGGATCTCATGGTTTATGTTCTCTGTTTCTACCTTCTATTTCCTGCTTAAACCGAAATTGTATAAAATCCGGACTAAAAATGAAATCGGCATTGTAAGCATCGAAACCGGCATTGCATCATAAATGAAACCGGCCTCCACTTCATTCAAATCGAAATCGGCCCCTTCGTATGATAAAATCAAAATCGGCCCTTGGTATGTTAAAATCAAATCGGCCCTTTTGCATGAAAATCAAAACCGGCCCTTTTGCATTGAAATCAAGATCGGCCCCCCTTGCATGATAAAATCGAAATCAGCCTTTGCATGATAAAATCGAAATCGGCCTTTGCATGTTAAAATTGAAATCGGCCCCTTTGCATGTTAAAATGGAAATTGGCCCCTTGCATGCTAAAATCGAAATCGGCATTTGCATGATAAAATCGAAATCGGCCTTTGCATGTTAAAATCGAAATCGGCCTTTGCATGCTTAAAATCGAAATCGGCCCCCCCTTTTGCATGATAACAACGAAATCGGTCCCCTTTGCATGAAAACAAGGTCAGCCTCTCCTCTTGATGAAAATGAAACCGGCCTCCACTTCATGAAATCACAACCGGTCCCCTTAAGCCTAAAACAAGATCGGCCTTCCCTTAATGTAAAAAGAGGTCCGGCCTCCACCCTTGGACAAAATCCAAACCGGCCCTCCCTGGAATGATGAAACAAGTCCGGCCACCTTAAGAATCACAACCGAATTTTGTGTGAGAAGAAAACAAGACCGGCTCCATGATGCACAAACAACTCCGGCCACCTTAAGAATCACAACCGGCTTTTGTGTGAGAAGTGGATCAAGACCAGCCACCCTTTTTAAATCAAGACCGGCCCTCCCTTAAGCATTGAATCAAGTCCGGCCTTGTGTGAGATGAAATAACAACCAGCCTTTCCTTATGATGCAAACAAGACCGGCCCTTAAAGCATGAAACCACAAACCGGCCTTGTGTGAGATGAAATCACAACTGGCCAACCTTATATCATGAAAATGAAACCTGCTCCGTTGATGTAAAAAGAGCTCTGGCCCTTGATGAAAATCTGAACCGGCCACTTTAAGCATGAAATCTAAACCGACTTTCCTTTGTAAGGAAATGAATCCAGCCTCCTTGTGTAAGAAAATGAATCCAGCCTTCCCGTGTGAGAAAATGAATCCAGCCTTCCTTTGAAAGAAAATGAAATCGGCTTTATGACACGAATTGTAAAGTCATTCTTACTTGGACAGAAGAGATTTTGAACCGGCCTTCTTGAGACTCAAACTGTGATATCTGTGCATAATTTTTGAAGGGTAAAATATGATGTTTCTGATACTGAAAATGGCTTGCAGTAAACGATAAGAAGAAAGTGTTTCTGTTACTATGGACCCAGGACTGATATGCAGTCAGGTTAGGTTCTCCGACATGCCTTAAAACGTTATGGTGGTAATCGAGGATAACTCTGTCCATGGAGTTATGTGGTCCGCCCCTCCTCAGGGCGTTATAATAGGAGGGTAGCTTCTATTCCGTTCTGACCGGCACCCCCTTAGATAGGAGAAGGATCTCGTGAGGTGGGATCATTCTGTTCTGTTATTGCCATTGATTGTGGGGAGATGTACACAATCTATCCTCGATTATTCGCCCCCTTCGCTAGTAGGGTCTACTGGTAGGGTCCTTTACTGATAAAAGATGAGTTTTCTACAAACTATCAAGTAAGACCAATTTCTGCTCTATGAAACATGAGTACATTGATTCTGATTTCCGAAGACCGTTTCTATTTTCTGATAGTTCTGTATACGTCTGCATCCTGTTTCTATTATAAATCACTTCCTTATGGTATTTGTATTGCCATGTGAAATAGTATATGTTTTGTTGAGTTATGTTCTGCATACATGTTTTACTACGTACTTGCATGTACCTTGTTGGGTCTCGGCTCACTGTTTTCTGTTTTCCCCCTCCAGATGAGACTATAGAATTCGTGCCTGACGAGAAGGAGTGACTAGAGCTCCGTTTAAGAGATTTTAAGGATTCCGAAGCATACTTTTGAAGTTACCATGGAAGAAGCAGCTGATGTAATGGTCTAAATAGATGTATTTTTGAAATTGGATCCTTGTGCCTATGTGCGCATGAATGAATTTTATGGGAATGAGTTTGAATTCTTCGACAGGTTATTAGATTTACTTCCGCTGCATGTTTTATGGATAACGTGTGTGGGTCTTAGATGGCATCTGTGATCCTGTGTTTGCATATTGTGATCTAGCTAGACCAGCTGTGTGTATGTACTGAGTTACGATACAGGCTATTTATTCCCGTTCTGACTGACGGATTCAAAAAAAAAAAAATCCGTTCCGTCACACATTCTATCTCCAATACGTACATACATCCCTTGTAAATGACCATTTTATCTAAAATTTTCTCATGTGTAGGTCAGACGTCCTTCAGGCACTGAACCTGATTCTTTAAATTTTAATTTATTTCAAATTTTATTGTATGATATTTTTTAAATTGTCCAATTATTATTTTAATAATGTTATAATTCATAAACAAAATATGGGGTGTTACAGCACTAGCACTAGAATTCGTTGTAAGAAAACTTTGGCCTTACTTTCTGTATCCCAAGCTAATGGTATTAAAGGACCAACCTTTTAGAAAAATCCTTTAGAAGTGAGAAGTATCTAGGTGATTGCTAAAGTGATCAATTAAATTAGGTGAGTTCGACATAGTGTTCCATGCACAACCTTCAGTAAAAAGTCAAGCTTTTGCTGACTTTATAATTCAAGCTACACATTAGACTCAACAAAGTTGGCAACTAAACAAGAAATATTAGAACCTACCTGCAATCGGCATAGCCTTGGTGGAATCTCAATGTTGAGGGAGTATCTTGCCAGATAGTCTGTGGATCAAGAGTGTATCTCACCTTTCTAGAAAGGATACATCTACAGTACTTGTTACCTTTGAGCTTCTGGTTACTGACAATGTGGGCCATACAAAGTTCTCATAGTTGGCTTGAAGTTAGCCAGTAAATGCTCGGTGAAAAGCCTAACCATGTATATCAATTTTAGACTAGTGGTCACTAGGTGTTAGCTAACTATGAAACCAACTACCCAAATCTGGCAAGGTACTTAAGAAGGTCCATGTATTTACTTCTAATTTTTGTAAATATGAAGTCATTGTAAAGAGAATTGCAAGGTAGACCACCTTTAAAAGATGGTTGTTTCAGAAAATTTAGGAAATACCGCCGAGATATCTTAGATTGAAGTGCGGCAAGATGTCTCACAATCCATTAGAAACTAATAGAATGATAAGGATAGTTGGCTGGTACATGACAATGAACGGATCACTATACTGTCGCAACTAATTAGTCTCTATATGCAATGCATGACTTTGGTAGAAGCTAACTGCACACTTATCGAATTACACCTCAGCATCTACAGGGCACATATAGGATTGAAGAACCTACTTCAAAATAATGGGGCAAAGTTATTTTTGGCCAACCGTGAAGTATGATTGTAAGGTTTGAGCTTTTAGATTTCGTAAAATCGTAATTTACTAAGTCAATATAATTTATATTATGGATAATGGATGTGAGAATTGGGCCGAGGGGTTCAAAATATGAGAAATGTGCATATTTGTTGCTTTACCATGTTTTTGTAGCAACATTTATCGAAAACTCTCATTTATTTGCTTGTATCTCAAATATTCATATTATGAAAATTTTCTCTCCATGTTGAAAGGCCTAAAAATATATTTCCATATAGTTATGCTTCAAATTTATAATTTTTAAATTTTATTCCATGTTATTTTAATATGCTCAAAATATATTGTATATTTAATTTTATATAGCATGCTCCTTACTATTCTGAATTTTTTTGATATTGTCTTACCTGTATTATTAATGAATTTTTATGACTAAGAAATTTGCTATGGTAAAAATATGTAAGTCCTATGGAAAAGAATTATGGATGGATATCCTGTAATTATATTAAGAACTTATGAACTGTTCTCTAAAAGAGTGAACCAAGAATGCATGAAGTCAAGTGCAGAATTTTCTAAGAAGTTAAGAAATTAGACCAATAAATGTTTGACAAATAGTATATTTTGACATGTCTTAATATATTATAGTGGAAGATCGTTGTCTGTTAATGACCACTTGCGGTTTATGGCCCCGTCTATAGAGTTATATGTAGACGGCCCACCTCTGGGTCTTGAATAGGAGAAGGCTTTTGTTACGGATCGAAAATTCTTCCGAAAATTTGGCAAAATTTCGTATATAAAATGGATGTCTGCCAAATAAAACCTATGCAAAACCCTATACAGAATCCACAAATATAAACAACATATACATAGGATCCTCAAACGCCATAGCAAACACACGGGTGACACCGACATCGTAACTCCGGTACGATGTCGACTCAGAAAGGATGCCAACTAGGAACCAATTTCAACCATAAAAGATACCCGTGGAAGCTACTATATCCATCAATGAACAGTGGAAACTAACTATACATCCATCATCATCATGGCATACATATGCACAACTATAAGTATCAAAATAAATAATACATTATCCATGCCTTATACAAAATAACAAAACTAAGTCTTCAAAATTTCTTCTGATCTTTATTAGCTACCTATCCTGCGCTCACAGCATATTCGGACTCATCGGGTATAAAGGCTTGCTCATCTGGAAGAGAAGTGTGAGCTAATAGCTTAGCAAGTGCATCATAATCAAAAGCGATAGACAACATAACGAAGATAAGCAAGGGGAGGAGACGTAATCATGATAGTGATGCATAAACAAGAAGATAATCAAATATGCTTTGGATTACATTTTACTTGCAAACCAGGGTCGGTAAGCCTTACTAACTAAAGGTGTGGAATGACGAAGAAGGATCATGGCATCCCATATGATCTCAAGGCGAACGACGTAATCAACATCCAATGCCTATAAAAGGCCAAACACCATGTGGTATAGCGGTATGCCTTTAACCCGGTTATACAGGGCCGATAAAACGCTACCCATTCCTTCCGCGGTCAAGAGGTAGTCCTCGTCATTCCACAATAATATCCTAAGGCTTGCTAAAAATATCATCCGCTTCAATAAGCGGCTAGGATATACGACCATTGTAATCATTAAGTCTCTACTGTGATACTCATGTCATGCCAAGGGATATAACCCGTCGTAACACAATCCATGGTACTAGTTTCATAGGTTCTTATTCATTTGAGGGAAAATCTACCACAATTCAATTCACAATGTCTCCATATAGGAGAACCATTCGATCACATATTACATTGTAGACTTCTCTCCGATTACATATGCGATTATCATTTTTCCTTCGAACTTAATTTTTTTCACAAGTCAATTTCGATACATAAATATCACAATGCATAGAAAGGATTAGAATTCCTTACCATATTGGGCAATTACCACTTTTAGGGTCCTCTGGAACACATTTCCTTACAAACGATGTACAAACACATATTTTTGAAGCTTACAATTAAACACAAACAATTAGACATATATTTCATTAGGAAACTTGCAAAATTCCCATTCATTCTCGGGTGAACAGTGCCAGGGCCATTTCAGAGCGTTCGAATATTGCGAACGGGTCGATACTTGTAAATTCGGACACTTGGTCAAGGTATATACATAATTAGGACATGATAATTCATATTTTGGAGTCCATTTAACATATTATCAAAGGAAAAAGGGGGCATCCTGAGCGGGCTACGGGTTAACCGGGTCGAACAGAGGGGATAAACGGACAATAAACCATAAATACTTAAAGTAGTAATTATGGGTTATATATTTTTCATAATTTGAGTGGGTATGGGAACGATAATACCCGATGGAGAACAAATAAAAATTGAAAGAGAGAATAAAAAGGGTATGAAAGCACTTACTTCAACCCGATCTACAACTTTTTCAACTATCTCAAGCTCGAAATCAGACTCGGAGAGCTTCGTTTGGCCGTTTCTCTCTCTTCTCCCTCCCTCTCTTTCTCTACCCGAAGCTTCTCTCTTTTTTTCTTTTTTTCTTCTGCTTCCCTGTGTTTCCCCGAAACCCTTCCCCCATCCGCCCTTTTAATTGTTATTATTATTATTATTATTATTATTAGTTACATTATATATATATATATATGTGCATTTCACTTTCTTTCGATCCCAAAACTCAAATTGCCACTCAGGCGACCGAACGGATGCACCCCGGACACTGGCCTAACAATTTCAAATATTATCCAAAATTTTTACAATATTTAAATTATTTTTTATTACACCCAAATTACTCCCAAAATAAGTAAATCCAGTTAAATTGAAATTGTTTTTTATTGCACCCAGATTATCCCCAAAATAAATAAATTTAATTAAATCAGATAAAAATATTTGGGATATTATAGCTTTAGATTGTGTAGAAGCAAATACAATCCAAACTTCGATCGACTGCTCCTTTAGCTTGTAAGGCCTATTGACCCTGATTCCTATAAAAAAGTAAGTTTTTGACATGATTTGATGAGTAACATAATGAATAAATACGATAAAAAATCCTAAATCTATTATGAAAGTATTTTCTGATCATGTTTTATGACTATCCAATTATCCATATTCCTTCTAATGTGTATCTCTATGTTTCAAGTATAAACTATGCATATTATTTGATATGTACATGTGCCTTGTTGAGTATTTGCCTCACTTCTTTACTTTTTTGCTAACCCTTCATATGATCCGCACGAGTTTATGCCTAACGAGTAGAAATGAAGAATAGGTGCTTAGTTTTATGTCTTGTGGATGTCCTATGATGTATTTAGACATCATCTTTTGTATTTTTGATTTGTTACATGTTCCTGTAGAAGTCGAAGGGTTGGATATCAGTATTATTATGTAATTTGGATGGTTGATGTATGTTTTGGTTGAAACCTAGTACATCTAGATTATGAAAATGCTTCCGCAGATCTGAAGACATTTGTAGGCATCTTCTCAATTTAGGTCCGGCAAGGTAAAATGTTTTGGTTTATTGTTGGAGCCACGAGATTGTGGCATTATGTTGTGGATTCTGTCTAGTTGGCATGTATTTATTAGATCACACCTAATAGATTATTTATTATTAGAATTAAGTCAATGACAAATTAGTTAGCCGTTCCGTCACAATGATGCTATCGAGCTTGTGAATAAATTTGGCAAATGTCAGATCTATAAAAGTGTACGAAGTAAGTTTCCCATAGAAATTAAATGATCTTCAGAGGCCTTGGCCATTTGCGTAGTGAGGGTTAAACATATTAAGACCTTTCTATGTAGCATCCGGGCAATGCAAATTCATAATTCTTGGCCATTTACTATGGTTCCTCATGTCTTTTGTCCTAAGTAATGCAACAATGAAATATATATGCAGCTAATCCTAGACTCAAGAGTTATATTAGTATACCTGCAAGGTGTGGTAGTTTCCTTTTAAGATAAGATTATGAGTATGTCAAATCCTTAATTGTAACGTAATTGTGCACGGTTTGTATCTGATTTGTTGATGAAAATACAACTCTATAGCTTACAAGGTTAGAGGAAGATGAAACTAAAATTGCGTTTCCTTGTTTTAGAATGTTGTCAACAATAGAGATATTTCTGTGAGATGGTTTGTTGCAGGGTTAGCATTGTGTGAGTTGTCCCATAATACAAGCTGTTTGTGTAATAAGAATTGTTTAACAAGTTGGAGTCTTGCCTTGGTAAATTGGAATACTTTCATGGTGAAGTTTTGATCTACAGATTCTTGTAATGAATTTGTTTGGTCATGTTGTTCAACAGTACTGATTGCTTATTATCTGGCCGTGGCCACTGAAGTAGAGGTACATATCTCTTTAGTTATGTAGTTGTGAATGCCATATCTATCTAATTATCAGGTAGACCCTTGTGTCTCTGCTCTTCTTTTCTATAAAGGTTATCCTGTCATTCTAGATTGTTGATAAAGTACTTGTTATACCTTGCATTTGGTGCAAGGATACTTGAAAGTAATTGCCTGCATATTTGAAAAGTGATATTCTACAATGCATCAAGAATTCTGAATGATAAAAGAGATGTTGCTGCATTGTTAATTGTTCTAGAATATAATTTGTCTAGATTGTATCAAAAAAAAAAAAGAAAAAAAGAATTGTTTATTGTTTGGACAACATTGCCTATAAATTCTTCCATATTATTTGCGCTTCTTGCTTCAAATTTTGTTGTAAAACGGATGATAATTGGTTGGTGTTATTGTGAATGAACATGCAAGTAGGAGATACTGCCATGAGGTCCAAATGCTTCCTCTATATGTTGATTATTCCACCCCTGTGGCTCACGAAGGTCCCAGAGTGCTAACAATATAGTTGGTGTGTCCTGATCATGGAGAATTTGACATGATTGTGGATGTTTTATTCTACTCGTACCCTTTGGTTGTGGTGAATATATAATGTATATAGTGGATCCATTATATACATAGATGTCCCGAAGTACATGTAGAGCCTGTTTTGTTGATACATGATTATTTAGGTGGAATGCTGTCTGAATTTTTATGGTTGAACTTGCCAGCGAATGTTGTTGATAATGCTTAAATGATCAAACACATTATGTAAGGCTGCTTGAGCTGTATATAAAGTAATGTTAGTGAAATGAAGAACAAAAATACCCACATTTTCCATTCACACTTGTGGTAGGTGCTGCTGCATGAATACATGTGCTGTTCAGCATAGTGAATGGTGGTTTGTGAGTATCCTAAAGTCCTTACCGAGTTAGACATTAAGGATTAACAGAGTAGGTTTTGGCATTGTTTAGAAGATTAAAAATTAAAATAATTAAAAAAAAGAATGCAGTGTGTTTAGTAATATTATTATGTAATCAAGATGTAGGGTAGATGTGGTTTATGTGATAAGAATTGAGAATTGATTGGAATCTGCATTTTAACCATAAGCTGGAGAATTGAGAATTGAGAATTGATTTTGTATAATTTTGCAAGAATAGAACAGAAGACAATGGCTAACCCTGAGTGCAATGATTTTGTAATGCTCAACTTAGAATTGAAGAATCATCCAAAGATAATTGTTGTCTGCAACATATTGATGGAGTTGGTTGCTTTAGTACCAAATTGCACTCGTCCAACCAAAGCTATTGGAAATTAGTTTTGGCAGCTGACTAAAGTCAGTTAAAATTGGTACTCAGGCATGCTCTGATCAATTCAATTGTTGGCTTTGAGGAAGATAGAATTGTGCCTTGGATGCTAAGAAATAGAATGTAGAACTGAGATGGATTAAGTAATAGCAGGTGCAGATATCAATAATCTTCAAATTCAGAATTGAGAACAAAAATTTATATGGAACAAAACTTGAATTCTCAATTAACACATGGGAAGATCTGAATATTAGCAGGTCAGCAATAAGAATTAGAAGTTTTTGAATTGCTAACAGGAAACAAAACAAAATGAAGCTATTTGTCCCATTGTGACTAGTACACGAAGTTGTACTTCTCACCAAGAGTCAAATATCTGTCGCTTGCTATGCGGCAAATGATATGACTAGTACAAAAAGTAATAGCAGCACTGATGCTAAAATTAGCTTTCATGCATCAATTTACTGATATAGTTTTGTTGAATAATATACTTTAGATTTTAGATTTTAGACTTATTTGACGTATTAATGTAACACTGATAATTTACTAAAGCAGAATCCAAAATCATATGCATATAGACAAACATACAGAGATGTATGCTCACTTTTTGGAATAACGATCCTGCATTGATGAGGCTTGCAAGATAGAACAAGATTCACATTTAGAAAATGACACACGTGTGTTTTTTATCATGCCTAGCCAAATTGGCTTAATTCAACAAGTGTGGATCAAATAAAAACCAATGTAACAGTAACAAGTGTTGCATTTAACACTGAAATCTTTCAATCTAATAGTAGAAGCAAGAAGCAGTAGTCGAGGTGGCTTGAGACCTCTTGGTAGATGATATTTGCTTTGTTTGGTATAAACTTACTATGAATCATAATCGGTTAGTAAAAATATAATATTTGATAAACTTCTTTACTACAAACAGTCTAACCAGTTTTTTAACTTCACAATTAGTTGATCAATGTTCAATATTTCAGAATTATGGAAGGCTAATGAGTATACATTTTTCATACTAGCATTAATAGAAATGGATCTCTTAACTAGTGTAGTGTTATTTGACTCGGCATTCAATATTGGGAGTTGAATAGTTGATAAAAAAAGTAGGATAATATCAAAGATAATGGAAATATACATTCTTTTTAATGATCGGTTAGGTACAAAATTGATTCACGAATTCAATTATTTTGAATTCCAGTAATGAAATTATTTACTAGAAATGATAATACTAACATAAATTCAAATGTAAGTAATGAAGTTTGCTTCCAGTAAGGAAGCACGAGAGCAAATGATCTATCGTTCACATCTTCGAACTCAGCTAAGATTAGCAATTAATGAATCATTCATACGATGGACATGAAGTTTGTTTTGTTGATGCACAATAAAAATTTTTAGAAGTCTAAATCATTAAACTCTTATTGATTCCATCCATTCAAGTTTGTACTATTTTTGTATATTTTCTAGTTGATATTGTGATTTTTTTTTTTTTGGTGATGCTCGATATTTTAAAATCTAGGGTTCCAACGATCGGCTCTAAAATTAACACTTTTTGGATAGCAAATCTTCGTTATTTGTTTTACTAGGGCTAGGTTCATTCATCATTCTCCTCTGTTTTTTATAAAGTTGTTGTATTAATGTACTTGGTGATTTTTATTTTTTTTTGCTACAATTTTTTTTGGATTTAAGGGTTCAATTAATCGATTGTGTTAATATTTTTTTATTTCAATTCTCTTATTTCATCAATTTAATTAAAAGTATTCGCATCTTTAGGGAGATTATGTTTTTGTATTTCTTCCACCTATTAGTTTTTTTTCTACAGGATATTTTGAAATTATATTTGGGACAGTTAATCATATATCTTCAATTTTTTCATTGCTTTGATAGGAAATATTTGGATTTTACATGTACTTTCCTTCCACATTGTAGAATCTTCTATATAAAGACAGGTATAGTAAATACTCATGACCATCCTTCTGAGCATATGTATTTTAATGGATTGAATGTTGAAATTAATTATCTAACTCAAAGTATTAATATGCCTGTAATAGTTCAATTATGCATACGTACATGCAAATTCAAACAAAATATTAATTTATTGATAAATATTTTTATATTTAAATTGTTCATGCAAACTAGAGTAAGTAGTAGGATGTACTTATAAGTTCCTGGGTCAACATTCTCACTGGTGATATTTTTTAAGGTAAAATTTTAGAATTGAATTTCATAATTATATTAATTATACTAAGCTAAATGTTTTTCTTGGGATGCAGTTGTGGCACGAATTCGATTGAGAAAGTTCATTAAAAACCGATTGATTCAGCAAAATTTTTGGTAAAGGACAGCAGCAGCATAAGCTCGGTAGCAACGGATTGAATACAAAATCCTCCTGGGTGGAAATTTGTGGGGCGGTGAAGACTTAACAAAGTGAGGCAATAAACACTTAACAAAACCGGGCAGCAAACACAAGGTAATTGATAAAGCATGGGCAGCTACATGACACCACAGAGCCGGCCAGCAGCAGGCTTCAGCAATCAATCTTCCAGAAGCTAAATCAAGAAGCCGACTCAGCAACATTCACGGCCAACAGGACAGCAACACACGGCAGCACAAGAAGAAGCCAATTCAGCAAATCAGGAGATGATTCATCAAATTTAAAGGTGACTCATGCCTGGACAGCAGTCACGATTCTGCATCAACCGAGAGCTGGCAGTGAGACAAGCAACTATGGATGATTCAGCATCAGCACACTTCTGATTATTTAAGGATAATGAGAGGGAAAGGAGAAGTAAGAACCAAGAGGAAGAAAAAGGTGGAGGAAAGGAAGCAATTCAGAATTTCATCAACTGAATAAAGTAAAGATTTTGGATAAATTAGTTAAGGCAAATGCACCTGGATCTTCGTTCAATTGTTGAAATCCTTTGCTGCCATATTGGAGTATTGTTGGTCCAATACTCATTCGTTTGCTATAATATTACTACATCATTTCAGCATGTACAATTTTGAAATTGGAAAATATGGTTGCTGAAATTCTGAGCATGTTCTGTTTGATGTTCTGTTTTTGTCTTGCTGAACCATTGGTTTTCATCGGTTGGACACATTGCTACAGGTATCAAGCTACTGATTTCTACTGTCTTAAAATTTCTAAGTTACATTACTAAATTTTGGTTGCTGATGCTGGCACCGTTTACCAAAATTCCAATTTCAGTTTTGCTAAATTTTGTGGCTAAATTCTGTTGAGATCGGTTTTGATGTCATATTGCTGTGTTCTTATTGCTGAAATCTCAAAGTATTACTGAAATTTAATTATTGAATTGTTAATATTTCATCAATGTTTTGCTGGCTGCAAAATGGTATTAAAGTACTGAATTTTCAGCAACATTTGATAAGGATCAAATTGCTAAAAATTCAGCAAGGTTGCACTCAACCGGCTGCTGCGTTGCTGAAATTTCAGCAATGCTTTAATGGAGCATATGCTATTGATTTCTGCCACCCCAGCCCTCTTGATATCAGACCATAGCATGAAATACGATAAGTTTGCTGATGTTGAATTCAAGCATGAAGTATATGCTCCCAGTTTGCTGAAATTCAGCATGCTTTGCCAAATTTATCATATTGATTGCCCACCAAATTGCTGAATTTAGTTTTAACAATTTCTGTTTTATTGAACTGGTTAAGGCATCATGTGTTGAAATTGATTTTTCAGCATGTGTTGAACCAACTGCTTTAGATTGTGTGGCATTAGATTGTGTGAAAATATACATAATCCTTTTTTCAATTCTCCGCTCTATTAGTTGGTGAGGCCTACCAGTTCTAGTCCCTGAAGATAAATAAGATTCAATATGTTTTATTAAGAAAAAAATAAGTTGGAAAAGGCAAAAGTTTATTTATAGTTAATATGATTCTTATTTCTTTTATTAATATATTTTAAATATAAATGTGCATGTATTTGTTATATGCACCTAACTGAGCATTTAGCTCACTTTCTTGTTATTTTATTAATCTTTCAGATGGTGAGCACGAATCAGTACCTGATAAGTAAGATTGAAGTTAAAAGTTTTTTAGGCTTGAGTGATAATAAATTTTAATGTAATATAGTGGATGTTTTGTTAATTTTTATATCAGGAAACTATATACATCTTATGATGAAATAAATATAATTTTGGTAATGGTCATTATTTAGTTATGTTTTATAAATTATTATGCTCATTATTTATACTTCTGTAGGTTTTTATGGTAATGATTTTGGTACCTAGTAAGTATATTTGAAGTAAAGTCCGAAGCCATATTTCATTTGTACAGTGTTGGAGTCACTTGTGATATGGCAATTATATGGATCTTTGGTATAATTGTTATATGTTATATTGACTTGTATGTAATATCGCTTATTGTTATGTTTAAGTTGGAGGAAAGCGGTTCTTGACATGAAGTGTATTCTAGGTATGCAAGATTGACTTTTAGATCTAGGTGTGCAACTTATGTGGCCCATTCCAGAGTATTGTAGATATTAGGAATAGTCATTCCATATTGGTGATAGCTTATTCCTATATATAAATTTTCTGGTGGCTTAGATGTTCATCAATGCCAAATCACTGACTTCAAATTTTTGTGCCTTCACCATTTGATTGCTATACGGGGTAATTCTTTGCTGGTAGGCCTAAGATCGGATGAGGGCTACATCTCTAGTTTCCTTTAAGAGATCTAAATTCTACGTCAAAAATTGAAACTTTTGATCTTGAGTGAAATTTTTTACTTAGTAATTTGGCAAGCTTATTTTTATCAATATCATTCCCTTCGTTTCATAGCACAAGTTAAAAGGTATTTCTTGAGTGATTTCCCTTATAATTGTCCGATATGTCCAAAGCACTAAGGGGAATTCATAAACCCATGCACCCCCAATCTTGTTTAATTTGGTTTTTAAAACAATGACAATTATTCGATTAATTATCTATACTTACTCATATGTCTGCTGATATAAGATTGATGAACACACTAATCAAACGCCCAGCCTTTGGTGGTGTTTAATAAACCTTTCACTTGAGAATTGAGTACTATTTTCGATGGCCATTATTTTAAGTTTCTCAAATCTATTCCATATTCTTGATCATGGAATTCTTTTACATTCTATTCCATAATCTTGTCCAATATGGAGGCTTCCATATATTTTGTGAAGTAATCAACAATGATGATTATAAATTCTCGTTGGCCATTCTCAAATGAATAGGGTCCTAACATGTTTAACTCTCATTGTACAAATGGCTAGGGGCCTACAAGGCTTGAAGCTTCATGTGTGGCTACTTTGAGACATTGCAATGGATCTAACAGTTGTTATATTTCTTAACATACTTTATGGTATCTTTTTTTATAATCGACCAGTAATAACCTTACCTTATGACTTTAAAGGCTTGGGCTTTTCCTCATACATAAACTTTGCATGTGCTGAAATGTACATCTTTGAGGGCATAGTTGGCTTCAATCATGGTCAAGAAGCGCATATGAGATATTAACTAGCTCCTTTGGCAAAATGATCCATCCACCATAATTTACCAACTTGTAGTTTTTGTAATCTGCTTGACCTTCACCTAATTGATTAATAGCATCTTAACTTGAAGGTATTCTACATAATATATAGTGCAATTTTTGCATCATATTATACAGTATGTTATTGTAATCGATCTTTTGTATGATTACACACCCAAAGTGTTCAAAGGTTTGGAGGCTTGAGACCAAATCGTTTGAAATCCTTTTGAGAGGTCAACCAATAAGAGGGTTGAGGTCCTCCGAGGCTATACTACAAACATTGTCACAAGGCTATTTAAACTTTAAGGAAGTTAGGTGCATATAAGTAACAACAGACCTCTCCACAAGACGCTCACGATCAATTATACGGTCAAGCGCTAGGATCATTTCTAACCAATAATGATTGTCTAGTAACTTAGTTGGGAACAAATTTAGTAATCATATGATCAATGAGCCAAAACTCATTTGACTGTGAGATAGGCCCAAGATGTGCATTCTCGAGCAAGAATCATTTTTTGCTAGACTGTAGTTTGAGCAATTTAAAAATGTTCACAAATATAAAAGTTACAATATTATTTTATGAAGCTGTGGAGCAATGTTACAAACGAAGGATATGGGATTTAATAGTATTCCTTTGACTACAGCTTGGTCCTAGAGGCTGGAGCTTGAAGATCTAATTGGGCCTTAGATTCCCTAACTCTGGAAGCCAACACAGCTCCTGAGTTCCTCACATCTGGGTAGCCACGGGGAAAATCCAAAATTATCATAGAACTTATCATCTTGCAAATATTGATGTCCTCATTAAACAGGGTATTTAATAAACAACCAAGCTCCTCTAGGCGAATGCTCCTACTAGGAAGCTTTAACAAGTTAGTTCGCTATCCCTCACTAATACACTTAGATAGTGGATGTGCGGTAGTTCACCTCAGCTGCCCAATCCTCAAAAGAATTGGCCCTCTCCTCGGTAGTCATCGATGATGACAAGAAACAAGATTTTGGGACAATGACATCGACTAGTACCATGTGATCACCCATGGTGATCTTGGAAGACCCTCACATAAACATACCCTCCATTCTCGCAATTAATGTATATTTGATCGACCCATCATGTATAATGATATTGGTCACAAACTATATAGTAATTCAACTGCCATTGGCAATGTGTTCTCAAAGTGCACAATTTTAGATAAAATTTCTGAAAAAATTTTAGATAACGAAAAAATTTCTATTATCTCAAAATTTTGATAAAACCATCTAGATGTCCAGTGCACAATTTTAGAAAAAGTTTGAGCTTTTATTTTTTGAGAGTCTTATATAATCTGCTATTTGAAAAAAATACAATAATTTTATATTTACTAATCAATTAAATCTAGAACATATCTTCAAATTAATAAGTATATTAATAATTGGTTAGTCATGAGACAATATAGTACTCTTGTATTGTAAATTTTTTTTCCAACCTAAAAGACACTTTTTTATATAAAAAATTATTACTTAAATGGGAAAAAAATATGTTTAAAAAATTTGTGCTTAAAATTCCATCCTCAATTTCTATATTATTACCACTAGTTTGAAATAAAATTCAAATTATTTGGAGTCGTCTAACTATGCTGATAGGTCTAGTCACGATATAGGCCAATCCAGTCACGACGTGGGCCGATTCAGCAGCTAGTCTATTACCTAGCGATGTCCAATGTGAAGCAAGACACAAAATTCATCGAGTTAACCCATTTGCTGTGAACAAGCCCAGGGAGAATCAACGATTCAAGTTCAAGAATAGCCTTTGCAGTCCAATTAATCATGGCAAAGTCTACCATCCACCGCAATTATAGAAGTCTACAAGCGCAGAAGACGTCGACACGATAGGTCCCACCCAATATCATTGGTGGTCAACCATGGCGAATTACCGTACCCACCGACAAATGGCAACCCAGCCAACCTACGTGAGAAATAGCTTGGCCCATGTCGACCACTACCCACTGCGGTCACATCACCATCACAAAATGACATCTGACAATAGAGGCTTCCGTTAACGCCTTAACGGTTATCCAATCCCAACGGGACACTTGTCACGAGCATTGGTGCAAAAATCTTTTTCACGAAGTATTTCAAATCCCCCTCCCGACCGCAAGGAAGGGGAGTGGGATTTTTGACACAAGCAAGGAAAAGATAAAGAACTCACGTAGAGGAACCAAGTTCTCCTACTCTAACACAACTCTTCATTCTCTTAACCAAGCCTCTTCCTACCAAGTGCGGCTTAGTGAGCCACTTACCGAGTGCAATATATCAGAGCCTAATCCTCCCTCTCTCTAAGTTGTTTCCCGTCGAATACATCACAAAAGTGCAAGCCTCTTCTCACATCCTCGCATATGTGCATCATCGCACCCACCCTCTCATGTCTCGTACATCTTTCCATTTCCTAAGAAAAATTTTTCACTTGAGTATTAGAGGATAAACCAAAAAATGAGTCTCGCTAATCCTTTGACCACTTATTTATTATTTATGGTGTGTAGGTTCCAAATTAATAGGGATGGAGATCAAATCCACTCCGATTCGACCCATAATGGATAATCGAGTGGCTCTCTAATTCGTACAATAACTCAAATCTTGGGACGTATTATTGGCACCGTCTGTGGGAAAGATGTAAAGTTTAAACCATCAATCACCACACTCAAAAGAGAAGAGTTAATATGGTTAACACCAGAGCGCAGACCAATATGCCCATCAGGGATACCGACACTTAAGGCGATGACCCCTCTATAGGTAGCCATGCAGGTGAGCTTCTCGAACAAGATATTCGTGTACTGGCTTGGACTAGCACACGAATATCAACAATCATCTGGACGAGTAATAGCTGGGGGCTTCTGCCCCCACTATTGTCAGGTTTAAAGAAGAAGAGCCAAAAGTTGAAGAAGCCGGTCGAGAAGACCCCACAGCCCGACAATGCTAGGGCCCAAGAGGCCTCGAACAGTAGGGCTTGGACCGACCGAAGGGTCACCCAAACCACAGGACAAGAGAGGAAAATCCAGAGCGGTGGAACCATCGCCACTCACGTAATGACCGAAGGTCGCCAATCTAAGGATAAGGTTCCTGTAGCACGCAGCCACCATGAGATAGGAGCCATGTGTGCACGTACCCCTCCCCCAATCACTCGAAGTTGAGGACCTTTTTCAATGCAAAGAGAGTCGCATCCACCTCTTACATGGACGAGAAAGTGGAAAAGATCAGGCAGCGAGTCTTCAAGGGCGATGTCGGTGGAAGAACCGTAGACCTGAGGAAGTTGCCATTTGTGGTGGAGATTCATGCCCAGCCTCTCCCCTGCAAATTCAGAACGCTAGCCCTCGAACCATATGATTAGAGTGCCGATCCAATGGATCACTCGGACCACTTTCGCACACTCTTGAGCTTCTAGAGCCCAAGCAAGGCCGCGATATGTCAATACTTCCGTTTGACCCTCAAAGGGAGCGTGCGCCTCTGGTTTTGCAATTTTGAGCCGAATTCCATCTAGACGTTTGAAGAGCTTTCTGATTGCTTCCTCTCCGAGCTCGCCTCTAGCCGAAGAGAGGAGAAGAAACCATGTCACCTAATCCAACTTTGGCAGTGACAAGACGAGCGCCTAAAGCGCTTCCTTGCTTGCTTCACCGCAAAGGCTCAAAGGATGTTCGGGCTCACCGACCAAGTGAAGCTCAGTGCTTTCATTGCCACTTTAGAGCCGGGTGATTTCTTTAAGTACTAAGCCCACCAGAATCCTCAGACTTTCCGAGAGGTAGAGATAATCATTTGAGCCTATATAATAGCAGGGGAGGCCAAAGAAGCCAAGTGCCCAAAGGGAAAGGACCAACCATCGGAGAGACCGGCAAGTGAGAAAAAGAGGAACGGAGATGACTACCACCCCTGAGGACCGTACAAGTAGTTACGATGGAGCCAGGTGTCCAAACCGCAGACCCAAACTCCCCTGACCGACATGCATACCAATATCCTCATATAGATCTGGGACGAGAAATTCCTAAAGTGGCCTAAGGCTCCAAGAAATCCAGAGGTAGGAGACCAGATCGAATACTGTACGCCCGGCCGCATGCGTGCCCCCATTTGGCGACGATAAAGGAATCGGGAGTCAGGTAAAAACCCTGCATAGAGAATGTCTCCATGTTCCCTTGAATTTCGGCAAGCTGATTCTTCTCCTCCTTCACCTCGTCAGCACTCACCTCCTTCTGAAAGAAGTCACCAACTAGACCCCACTCGTTAGGTGTCTCCCACTCTGGAGGGGCCCTTAAGAAGAAAAAGTGGTTCTTTCAGTTCTTCACTGAGTCAGGGTTTGTTACCCGAAAGTGGAAGCCGGTACGAGGAGACAGCAAGACTCAATCCTTTGACTCAGTGAAGCAAAAGATCACATTCACCGAATTTGACCCGAATGTATAGAAATGAAGACAAGCAAAGACACACAGGGTAACCAGGTATCAAAGAGTATTGGGGTGAAGCCGTGCGATGGGAACCCCTAGCTTCTCGATGATCCCTTATAGTTCAAGCTACATGGGAAAGCGAAGCCCTCAACTCAGATGATGCTCGTAGATGGTGATGAAGCCCTCTGGGGTGTGTTAGCCCTTCCAATTTCACCGGTGGAAAGATAGACCGAGTCGGTAGGAATACCATAGTCAACCATTACAGCTTCGACGGCACTTGCCAACAAAATGGATATGATGTCGCAAACTCCATGGCAAATCGCACGGGAAGAAGAGGGGAACTTTTCTTCTTGGCTATGACTTTTTCAATACAAGAAGACGCAAAGCATCGAATGCCAGCGGAGGCACTGCTTAAATAGGCAAAGTTTGGAAGGTGAAGTGGCATTGCACGGGAAAACGTAGAGGATGCCCTAAATGATGGTCGTGACATGTGCCTATTCAGCGTATCACTAGGAGTCACTCGCAGTAGCCCATCATAGAGTTTGTCAAACTGCTACCCCACTAATACTGCAGCTACTAGCCAGAATCTCGACTATCACACCCCATTTAATGCGGCGATTCTAGTCATTAGAGGCGGCGGCAGTAGCCTTTCCAGAGCTCAAAATTGAAAGGAAAATGAGTTACTCAAACAACAAACCAATTAGTCAGTCAAATAAGGGAATTTTATTACATATTTTCATTAATATGTTTTCTTTAAAGAGGGAGGCATCCAGTGGTCGTAGAGTACAACTATCTACCCCCTTTGGGCCCTGAAGGATCAGAAGTCATAAACTTCGTCAGTTCCGCGCAAGTCTTGGCACCCAAATTTGGAGAGTCCAAGAGGCCAATGCGAAAGCCTTGTTCCGCCAATGAAGCTATCCTCTAACTAAGTAAGATACCTTCCTGGAATCTCCATTCCAGCAAAGAGGCCAGCTCCTTCGGCCTGATTCTTGACCTCAACTTAGCTTTTTGCTACACGTGAATGACATGTTCCTCCCTGAGCCGCGCGTTAATGTTGCTAGAGCTCCTCCAGAATAGCAAGGATTCCATTTCGGGACAACAATTTTGGACCGACCAGCTATGATGTCGTCACCTCTACCTCCGACCATGCCTTTTCGAAGTGAGCTACTCATACCTGAGTCTGCTCGACCTCTCCAACAGCAATATGCACCTAGGCCTCCATATCCTCTACTCCTCTAAGGACACGATGGAGTGACGGGCGGGCCCCTCCAAGCCTACGGTGCCACAAGGAGGCAGACACCTCATCTGATTCGAAACCTAGCGATGCCCTTAGGAACCTCATCGGCCCGATGACAGAAGTCTTCAAATGATAGCTCTCCGCTACG
>BSYO01000039.1:1238031-1251262 GCA_033239525.1 Nepenthes gracilis | reverse complement strand
AACCGACTTCGAGTCCAAGAGGCAAATGCAGCTTTGGTTTCGCCAATGAAGCTATCCTCTAACTAAGTCGCATACTGAATTCCATTCCAGAAAGAGGCCAGCTCCTTCGGCCCGATTCGACTCCAACTTAGCTTTTACACGTGAATGACATGTTCCTCCCCCAGCCAAAGGCTGCTAATGTTGCTAGAGCTCCTCCGTAATAGCAAGGATTCATTTCGACAACAATTTTGGACCGATTTCAGCTATGATGTCGCCACCTCTACCTCCGACCATGCCTTTTCAAGTGAGCTACTCATACTGAGTCCGGCCGACCTCTCCAACAGCAATATGCACCTAGGCCTCCATATCCTCTACCTCCTTCAAGGACACGACATGGAGTGATCGGCGGGCCTCCCAAGCCTACGGTGCCACAAGGAGGCGCGTATACACCTCATCTCGATTCGAAACCTGGCGATGCCCTTAGGAACCTCATCGGCCCGATGACAGAAGTCTTCAAATGATAGCTCTCCGCTACTGCTGCAAAAGGCATAGCCTCGTCATGACCCCTCAAGGCTTGCGTGCCCCGTCTGGATTCCTCAAAGGGCAGTTCTGACCCCAAGGAAGAAAACGGTCCCGCTATCAATGTTACCACGACGGAGGAAGAGGGAAAGAAGATAATTGTAGAATGAGAATTTGCGCCTTTAAGCGACCAAGAAATGCAAAACTTGGAGGGATTCTTGGCGCTTAAATATCCAAAATCCTCCACGGAAATGGTGTCGACTGAATAATGGGACGTGTTTAGCTGACCAACGGGGTCCCCCCACAATGCGACACCCTGAAGCATCATGCCTTTCCAAGGAGAGCCATCGTGACGCAATAACCTTTGTGGTTTCCAAGAAATAAATGTAAGTAGCGCTTTTGATTGATATTGAGCAAATTCACCACGCGCGTTGGGCCTCCCAAGGCGAGAGCCGGTGACTGGGCCCTTTTAGGTCCTCCTGCCGACCGTCTACATCCGCCTTTTCGGGATGGTGCTATGTGATAGGCCGGGCGCGACTAGACGTTCACAAGCAAACAACCAAGCATGTGTGGCGGCAAGAGGGCCCCCAGCCCTTGAGTCATAACGTGTGAAGCGACAAAAAGAATATTTGATATATCAAACATAAAAGGCAAACTACTTTTATTCATTAAAACTCTTCTTTACAAAGTATAAGGTTTGCGACAACAAAAGTACAAAAAAGCAAAAATACAGCAAAGCGTAAAGTGGCAGATGAAGAACTCGGCTCGCCAGAAAGGACCTACCCCAAGCGTAGAGGGGTACCCCACGCTTTGGAGGCGTCTTCCCCAGATGCGACTCCCCATTTGGGGGTGAAATGGATATGAACCCCCCGTTGCCGAGAGGACAAGGTCGCAGCTGGGGACTAGCGTCCATCGGGTGCCCACTGGGACTGCCGCACGCCATCCCATTGGAACACTAAGAATCGCGCCAACTCCCGAACGTCTGGAAGGCCACTAGCCACAGGCCAAACTCAGAACCAGCGCCTTATCATGGGAACGGAATCACCGATCCTGAGTGGTCGCCAACCACGATTTTGCTCAACTACTAGAAACCCTTGATAGCCAGAGAGCATGACGACAGGCTTCAAGGACAGCTGTGAGTCTCCAACAAGTCCATCCAATTCCCATTCGGAACTCCTTGGAGCATGGTGCACCGCACAGACTCCCCATTGTTTCACCAACTAAGGGATGAACTTGGATCTTTGAAGCATGGGAACTCTCCTCAATTTATAGCAGTGTAAGGGGTCTCTAGGGCTCCTAGGCAAACTCGCCCTTCGATGGCCGTTAATCGAGAAACAGGAAAGCTTTCAATGCAGTGCTCGTTCCAAAGACGTGAATCCTTACCAACAGGGCTCTGAATCCCTACAACGGTTCGAAAAACTGTATATTCCCATGGGGAAGGAGCGATGCCATAAAGAGACAAAAGCCAATGTATGTTGAGAAGGGCCACGCGGATAGCCAGTTGGACCCACTATGGACATGCCAAGCCCTGGCTTTGGGCCGTCCCCAAGCATGAGGGCTAGGGTTGGGTCTATCCTTGAATGTGCTAGGAGCAACCAGGCCCAAGCACCCGTGAAGAGGGATTTAGGAAAATGGCCTACGTGGTGCCCCAGAAGTAGTGGCCAATCAACGCCCCACTACAGCCCATTAATGCGATTGTGGACGGTTGGTGCAAACCCAGAGAATGCTAGCCAATGAGGAGAAAGTCAGCGCTGTGAGCTACAACGCACGCCATCCTTCCAAACCATTGAACCAATCCTCACGTGAACAGTTAACCAAGCATGGTCAATACCCGATGACGGTTTCCTCGCTACTGCAAGCTCACAATTGACATTGTTGGCTACCGCCAGCGGACAGTGACCGGTGAATCATGGCTTACAACATATCAAAAATTCTCGTGCCCAAGGTTCTCCACCATAAAGCCGATAAACATCCTCTCCTTCTAGAGGAAAGGGGACCGATCCCTGATCACCGATTCCTAGACTCAATTCTTGGTTCTCAAATCGATCAAAGGTCATGAAAATCTTGGAGCCCAGCCTCTAGTAATTGTTTAATGAGTCTTGCATACTTGCATCCTCATTCCCCCACCATATCTCAATATTTACTTCACCATCTTTTCATTTATTGCAGAATATATCTGACTTGAGTGTCAGAATATTTTTTATCGGAGAATTTTTCACCGATCTCCGACCTCTTGTATGTAATTTGTGTTGTGTAGGGCTCAGGTTGATGAGAGTGGAGACCAGACCAGTTCGAGATCCAACCCAAGTGTAAAATCCGAAGGCACCCTAATCCTCTAGAGAATCTGAATCTAGGGATGTAACATTGGCGCTGTCTGTGGGAACGATGAAAAGTCTAACCTCTCACATCAACATTCACCCTCAACATTCTCTAGCCCGAAAGTCGAGTGCTTTGACCTCCTTAGCAATTCGCAAAGGCTCCAGAAGAACCTTGACTTGCTCAAGGAGGCTCAAAATACGGCACGCCGTCGGATAGCAACTTCTCAGTAATGAATCGCATGGTATTACAATAAGAGGGTAAAGGCCCACTGATTCGAAGTGAGAGACCTCGTCTTGCGGAGTGTAGAGGGAATCAGTAAAACTGCTAATAGGAACAAGCTCTCTCCGAATTGTGATGGACCATTCCTCATCTTAACGATCCTTCGAAACATAGCATACAAGTTACGTATCAAGATGGTAAATTGATCCCAAGGATGTAGAATACCACCCACCTCAAAAAATACTGCCAGTTGGCTGCAGCCGAGCCCAAGTAAGCTTGTCATGCATCATTTCAAATGCCTATAAAAGTATCAAGTTTTGGTTAATAAAATTATTATTTGTTCATATGTACTTGTCCATGTGAATGTGTGCATGTTTATTTACTTGTCAAATTAAATGATCTAAATTGCCCCTCAATTAGGCAGGATCCATCTTAACTTGCTTCACAACCCATAAACAGTCAAAAACTCTTAACCACGAGTCGAGCGGTCCACCAAGAGGTCAAATTTTAAACCTTGATTTTGCTTCGAATGGTCCTATTGTGGTCAAAAAATTAGGACTGAAGTTTCCAACCATACAACCTCTAAAACCTTAGGAAGCTTCTACAGTGGGCGTTCAATGACCTTGCTTCGACAAAGAGAACACCCTCAGTCAATAACAGTTGACGGATTAGGATCAGATGTGCATATGCAATGACGTCCTACCAATAGGATAGAGCTTCCCACAGAATTACAGCACTGCGACGTTGCCTCCCTAAGAGAACGAGTACCACACTGTGCAGTGTGCGCCTGTGGGAAGCCCATTGACGATGATGGCTACAAATGGGCCAGCCGACTGCATAAAGGGAAGCCATTCCACATGAAAACACAAGCGAGTAGCCGCAAAGATCACGATAATCACACTAATCTCATTGTAAAAAGCTGTAAATGTACAAGTGGGCAATTTGCCCAAGCAATACATACAAAAAAAAAAAAGAGGAAAGAAAAAGAGGAGCTTAGTGGCCCAGAGAAGAGTGGCTAGGCGGTTGATCAGTGCTCAGTTAGGAGGTCGAGGGCTCGACCACCCCTTCAAAAGGGGCCAGCAAGTTTGACTTCTAGGTTGCATTCTCGTTCACCTGATGCAGCAAGGAGACAAAAAAGTCCGAAACCGCCAGCTGGGCAATTTGATGACAGAGTTGAATACCGTTTCAATATTTTCCCTCCAACACCTTGCCAAGCCCCTTTGCTTGAATGGAGGCCCTCAACTAGCCCTCAAGCCAGAGACACTGTCCTCAAAGAAGATAATACTACTCCTGGAACTGGTGGACCGACTCATCAAGGAAAGCAATCTTCTCCCCACCCTCACATAACTCATGTTTGAGGACCTCGTTCTACTCCTCGCTCAACCTCGTCCGCTTGGCTGCGGCTCTATCCTCTCCCACGCTGACGTGTTCCTGGGCCAGGATGCCGATGGACACCAAAATTTAGAGAGCCCTCTCCTGCACTTGCCAGTAGAAAGCATGTTAGGTAAGCCAAGAGGGAAGTAGAGAAAAGACAAAGAGATGTCAAAAGTGTACTTGAATGAAAGAAAACTCCTCTGAAGGTAAGAAGCTTGAGGTAGCCTTGGGTAGCTCTACGGCCCCCTCAGCTCGAGCAAGCCCGACTCCTCCGGACACCAAAAGCTTAGGGGCGAACACCGCAGCTTGCTTGATGGCGCCAATGGCAGTTGTTTCCTTTTGAGCCCCAAGATCTGAAGGGTCAGAAGGAAGCACCTTAACGGCCTCAACCACCTCAGAAGGAAACGTGTCAACAATGATAGTTTTCCCAAAAGGAGGCTCCTTAACAGCATCACTTGCCTCGAGAGAAGGCAAGTCGACTGTAGCAATCGTGTTGGAAGAAGGCTCCTCGATGATCTCTGTGTCTTCTGTGGCTCACCGACATCGTTAGCCCCATCGGCCTAGGTGACATCCATAGCTATGGGAATGCCATCAAATGGCTCCACCATAAGAATGGGCGACTCAGCCCCACTCACTACGACCACTGCCATTGGCCCAGCTACGACATCTGCCGACAACCCCTCATAAGAAGTTTCAGTATCGATCGAGACCCCGTATTGTGCCAGTATGGGCGCAGGTATCAGCTCGACTTCAGCTCTGACGACACTAGATTCGGGAACCGACACAGGGTCTACTATGGTCACGGCGCCCTCCGTTCCCCCACAGCTAGCGCTTGACCTAGGGAGGAAGGGATAATAGAAGTCACCACCTCAAAGTGCTCCCAAATTGTCGTACCATCTACAACGCAGCTTCGTCCTCTCCAGAAGAAGAAGTTAAAACCGAAGAAATGTCGTCGGAAGAGGAGCGACACTGCTTTGACAGCTAGCCCGATGTGTAACAACCCAAGCTAGGGGTACCTGAATCTTACCCGACCGGTCACGATGAGGGTCTCGAATCATTTAAAATTATCAATTACACGTCATCAAGCAATTTAAATGAACTCAATTCTATCATTTAACACCATCAATAATGAGTCATAAATATATCATTAAATAAATATCCATAACACCGATAATAAATTTCTTGAAAAAAAATAACAATATCCATAATGTCAATTTCCTCATAATTAAAACTCTAATAAATATTCAAACTTAACAAAATATCATATATTTATCATGGAAGCCTGAATCTCTAATATCACCTCTGACTGGTGGCTACCCGATAGTCACCTCATCTATTTCCTTTTCTGATATCACCCTGTTTAATTTGGAGCCAATAAAATATAAGAGTGAGCCGAATGCTCAGCAAGTAAATATAGTCAACAACAGAGGAGTATAATTAAGCACCCCGGATAATAACACAATGAATAATATCAATAATAGCAGGTAATATATTAACCACTGTCCGAGACTCAATAACATGTCGTGTTCATGACCCGAAGCCCACGTGAACGGCTAAGTATCAAGGAGGCAACATGAATTCCGTCAAATCCAATCATAAACTCAATACGATGTCACAACTGTATGAATGACAGTAGTCTCCATAGACCTTATTCTATCATAGTGAACCAAATGCCGCATATTTATGCCCCTGATGGCCGGTGAGTATCACGAGGTTACCTCGTATCTATGGTATCTCCACTACCCCTACAATCCTCCCAGAGACTGTACCTATAGTATACTTATACCATATCCAATACCCCTCGCCAATAATATCCCTGATATCATCATCTACGATAGTCACTATGTTATAAGCATTCCTCTCGACTAACTGTACGAGATAACGAGAATATAATTATCAGTTCAATTTGAGGTCACCACTGTATGAGATAATAAGAATCTCCCTAGATCTTGTTCTATCATAGTGAACTAAAGGCCGTGAATTTACTCTCCCAACGGTTGGATGAGTACTACAAGGTTACCTGGTATCCATGGTATCCCCACTACCCCTACAGTCCTCCCAGAAGCTGTACCCGCCACATGCTCATGCCATTTCTGATACCACTCGCTAATGATATCCCAGATATCATCATCGATGATGATCGTTAGGTTATAAGTATCCCTTCGCATTATCAACAACCTCAACCTCAAGAATAGAATCAGTATTGAAAAAGTATAGACTACTTTACGGTCCTACGGACTCCCATACGCCCGATTACTGTAGAGTCTTTATATACTCTCTCCCTTACTTATCCATAAAGTGCCAATAAAACATACACACGCCAATGAAGTTAACGCAAAGAATAATCTATTGGATTTCATCGATGAGGTATAGGAATAATCACGTAACCGACTGTTAGTAACACACATGCATAATTTTATATAAATGTATTCTACCATCAATGCATGTCAACATACATGTAATTATATACCATCCCATATATAATTATACATACTTCCTAAATATATCCAAGCTTAATTATATATACAATTATACATACATATATATATATATACACACACACACATACAAAGCCATACTCACGTATCTATACATATACGTTGAAATATATGCGTATACCCACATACTCGATGCGCACGACAAGAAAGACACGCCGCCACCACGCACGCACACTGCGCACGTTCTGCTGGCCACAACCACACACACACACACACACACAAGCTGTGGCGCACGGCAGTAGCACCACCTCCTCACTGCCCGTTCACCACCGGCGACGGCAACATCGTTGCCTCCCTCTCTCGCACCCACTTCACTACCGGCGCACAGTGCGATACACACATACTCTAGCCACGCACACACACAGCGGCACACACACATGGCCACACGCTTCCATGGCAATGCACACACGGCTACGCGCACGCCACAATCACCTGAAAGAATGCACTCCACAAACACCTAAGAAGACCTGCAGAGTGTAGTCCCCTTTTCTCTAATTCCTCATTCTACCAAAATTTTGGAACGATAGGCACAAACTTGCCACACGAAGCAATAATCAACATCTAAGGTGAAAAGGGAAGGATTTACTTGCAGAATATGAGTTAGAACACACCCACTGTCTCCGCTTCCTTGAACCCGATTGGAAATACGGATGCTCTGTTTCCACGATTGCGCCAAAATCCCCAGGAATTGTGGTACAACATGCGAAATAGCTACTTCCTGATTCAATTAGATAATTTACAAATCCTCATATTATCATTGATTCGAAAGGTCAGCTGATTGCTCACAGAACAGTGGCCCTGCGTTCTATTGCCCAAATTTGCAACCCTCGGTTTTCACCAATTTCTCACCCAAATCAAGGCATATATCAGATATTTTACATTAACAATGACGAAGGAAGAGGTTATTTGGCAAGGTAGGTAGTTTACTTGCATCAATTAGGAAGATTACTTGCCTTGATTTTGTGATTGACGACGGCGGCTCCTTCGGCTTGGTGCGCTCTTCCTTCCCGAATCATCCTCCCCCTTCTCTAACCCTAATGCTGCCTTAAATAATGAGAAGGCCGGTTAGGGTTTCCTCCATAACCTTCTTCCTTCGCCGCTACCATACGTGTGCCTTCGTTCTTCCTTCTTTCATCTCCTTCCTTTTCCTTCTCTTTCCTTTCCTCCCTTTTCCTTTTTCTTTTCTTTCTTTTTTTTTCCTTTTCTTTCCTTTTTTTTCTTTTTCTTTCCTTCGTTTGAAATTATTATTATTATTATTATTATTATTATTATTATTATTATTATTATTATTATTATTATTATTATTATTATTATTATTATTATTATTATTACAATTATTATTTTTAATTAATTATTTATCTAATTATAAAAACACTTAAAATTTTTAATATTAATTTTTAATATTTTAAACTCTCAAATTTAATTTCATAGTTATCTTTTAAAAATTTCTAATATACTAATATTTATATAATTTAAATATCTAATAGTTTATTTGATTAATTAAACCTATAATTAAATTAATTCAATTAAGTACATTAATTATTCTAACTAAATTTAAGAGTTAAAATACTCGAACTCAAATTATTAATTCAAATTAATAGCTTGAATATCTCAACCTAATCACAAGATTTCATACCCAAAATAATTACTAAAATAATAAAATAATTATCAAAATTAATTAAATAATTCATTTTCATAAAATTATAAACTCAAAAATATTCAAGATATTACACGATGGCTCTCAAGTAACCAACATCCCGACCTCCTCTAACCAGTAAACACCTCCAGGGGGTCGTCCCCCGTGCCGCTATAGCGAAGGCCACTATAGTCAACTAGTGTCCCTCGCTTGGAAATAGTAGCATTGGCCAGGATTAGGTCCACCAGAGGTCTCACCTAAGTTTTCTCACTCTCTTCTAGAGACCTTGTCATACCGAGCCACACTTTTTTCGCACTCTCTCCTAAGCTAGGTCACACATGACGATACGAAGGTACTCCAATCATAAAGCCATGTACAAAGAAACGAAGACAAATTTCTAGAAGCACAAAGACAAATAATAAGTAGTTCCATTCATTAAATTCTTTTAAAAAGTACAACATTTACATCGATAAAGGTACATGGTAGAAGAAACAATGTAAAATATACGGAGTAAAAGACCGATGGCATCTGCTTGGAAATTGGTTCAGAAAGAACACTTGTAGGGAGGACAGTCATGAGTGAAATACCTCGCGGACCTTGTCGATCTACCCATGGAACGTACCTGACCAAAGACCAGGCATCATAGGAGGCAAGTAGGAAGCAATTCTTTAAAGGAGAAACAAAACATCGCCATCAATGTCAAAGAAGCTTCCAACCCAAAGGCTCCACCTCCAACAAGCTCCGACAACGACCGCCAAAGAAGGGATCAAGGGCAAGGCCACTTCCCAAGATCCGAGAGGATCCCGGAGAGCGGCTGTTGCGGGAGATCCCTTCAAAAGAGGACGTTCGAACACTGGCCGAAGGTGGAGAGAAAAAAAAGGGACCCGACTACTGAGCCGTCGAACATGGTGGCACAAGAACAGCCAGAGTAGGGTCCGGGCGGCAAGAGAACAGCCAGAATAATGGCAACACTGTAAGCACAAAGAGCATCTTCAATAGCAGGTGACAGATTAGGATCAGATGCGCATGCACAATGACGTCCTACCTATAGGACAGAGGACCCCACAGAATTATAGTACCGCGACGTTGCCTCCCTAAGAGAACGAGTACCACCAGGCAGGAGCGCCCAAGGGAAGCCCAGCGACGATGGCTGCAACGCCTAGCCGACCAGATAAAGGGAAGCCATTCCACATGAAAACATAAGCGAGTAGCCGCAAAGGTCACGATAGTCACACTAATCTCATTGTAAAAAGCTCTAAATGTACAAGTGGGCAATTTGCCGAAGCAATACATACAAAAAAAAAGAGAAAAGAAAACAGGAGCTTAGTGGCCCAGAGAAAAGTGACTAGGCGGTTGATCAGTGCTCAGTTATGAGGTCGAGGGCTCGACCAACCCTTCAAAAGGGGCCAGCAAGTTTGACTTCTAGGTTGCATTCTCGTTCACCTGATGCAGCAAGGAGACAAAAAAGTCCAAAACCGCCAGCTGGGCAATTTGATGACAGAGTTGAATACCGTTTCAATATTTTCCCTCCAACACCTTGTCAAGCCCCTTCGCCTAAATGGAGGCCCTCAACTAGCCCTCAAGCCAGAGACACTGTCCTCAAAGAAGATAATACTACTCTTGAAACTGGTGGAGCAACTCATCGAGGAAAGTAATCTTCTCCCAACCCTCACGTAACTCATGTTTGAGGACCTTGTTCTGCTCCTCGCTCAACCTCGTCCGCTTTGCTGCGGCTCTATCCTCTCCTACGCTGACGTGTTCCTAGGCCAGGATGCCAATGGACACCGAAACTTGGAGAGCCCTCTCCTGCACTTGCCAGTAGAAAGAATGTTAGGTAAGCCAAGAGGGAAGTAGAGAAAAGACGAGAGATGTCAAAAGTGTACTTGAATGAAAGAAAACTCCTCTGAAGGTAAGAAGCTTAAGGTAGCCTTGGGTAGCTCTACGACCCCCTCAACTCCAGCAAGCCTGACTCCTCCGGACACCAAAAGCCCACGAGTTATGTGACGACCCGAGCTGATCCCTGGACTCGACCCGGACCATTACGGTGAAAATCTTAAATCATCCAAAATCATCAATTATACGTCATCAATAAACTCAACATTATCAAAACATCATCAATGATCCTCCTAAATGCATCATAAATTAAACATCCATATTAGCAATAATAATAACTTCAATAAATGACATTGATGTCCCAAAATATCAATTCTCATGAAGAAAATCTAACACAAGTCAAATAATAAGTAAATCAAAAATCTTAAATCCCCATTCGGAGAACCTCGAACTCTGATATCACCTCTATCTGGTGGCTACCCAAAAGTCATGTGATTTCCTTGATCCGGATATCAACCTGTCTAATTTGGAGCCAATAAAATACAAGAGTGAGCCGAATGCCCAACAAGTAAGCATAACCAACAATAGATGAGTGCAATTAAGCATCTCGAATAATAAAATAATAAATAAAATCAATAATAGTAGGTAATAGATCAACCACTGTCCGAGACTCAATAACATATCGTGTCCACACCCAAAGGCCACGTGAACGGCTCAGTATCAAGGAAGCAACATGGATTCCGTCGAATCCGATCATCAGCTTAATACGATGTCACAACTGGATGAATGACAACAGTCTCCAGGGACCTTATTCTACCATAGTGGACCAAAGGCCGCGTATTTATACCCCCGACGGTTAGGTGAGTACCACGAGATTACCTGGTATCCATGGTATCCTCACTACTCCTACAGTCCTCCCAGAGTACTAACAAAACATACGCACACCACTAAGATTAACGCAAAGAGTCATTTATCGGGTTTCATCAATGAGATACAGGAATCATCAAGTAACTGATTAATATTATTTCAAGCATGCCAATAAACAACGGTAATTCCCTAGAATCCGATCTCAATGATGATTAGGGATTTTCCTAGTCCATATGTCAGCTAGAACGACCAGCGTAATCACGATAACAATCAGTATAGATTTTGCCGAATCCAAATATCTCAAAATCCACACAGGGATACTACCAACACAACTAATGAGGTACTCAACAATCATAGAATATCAAAAGAAAACTCCTAGATCTTATTCCACCACTGTGTACCAAAGGCTGCGTATATCACCCAACAACTAAGTACTTGCATGGGCTACCAATGCTCTCAAATTTTACCTTCGACCAAAATCCATGGTCCACAAAGACACTGCCAAACAAGGTACAGACGTCTCCCGAGCATGCTCATCATGCTCATCTTCCGACTCTACCAGGTACGGAAGATACCTCACACATTAAACCCAGCATCTTCCGTCATAATATCCTCGGTATCATGATCTACGATATTCACTTGGCCATAAGCATCCCGCCGAACTAGGCGATGTTCCTCAACACCACTAGGATACGGAAATCAGTATTAGATAAGCGTAGACCATATTTAAGTATCATAGCCTCCCATTCGACCAAATACTTTAATGTTTTCATACACTCTCCTCAACCTTGACCGTAGGAAGCCAACGAATTCAAATACTCACACACCGAGTATAATGCAAGAAAACTTTGCAAATTAACAATAGAACGTCGTTCGGTGCTGACCAGAAACCGTACTCACGCCATCAAATCTAACACAAAAGAATTTCTCACGAATCGATAAAAGGACAGATGAGAACCAAGAACAACATATTTAGACTAATTTAAACATTATCTAGTCCTCCATTCTTTTTCGCTATACGAATCCTATAACCTAAACCATACATTACTTATCACCTGCGGACAATCCTATTATTGCCAAATCTAATTCATTTATTCAAATTTGTCTAATAATTTTCAACGAAACTATATAACAACCTCAACCACACTTTATCAACTTATATTCTAAAATATGTACCCACATATTTACCATCACATAATACGCTAGTATTTGTTTTACCGATTATAATATTCCTTCATATATATATATATATATATATATATATATATTTCAATATAAAAATATATATCTATACACATCACCTACATACCAATGTTCAAATATATATAATTACACAAATATATATATATATATATGTACAAATATACACACACACATGGCCAATCACAGCCAATATACGTACTCACACCAGTAACAGAGCACACAAGGCAGCAACATTGCCCGTAGCTTCCACACACGCACTCACCCTCACGCCCATAGCCGTTCTCTTTCTCTCTAATCCATTCACACATAGTAGCATCATACAGCCGCACACACCACAGCTACACACCGTATACACACACACCCACGCCACAAATACATATACACACAATGCCGTATATACGCCATATATATCCTTCCCACTGCCCGTTTCTCACTATTTTAGAACCCCAGAGCTGGATTCAGAAGGCAAATAGAGTCAGTTCCAAACAGAACTTCATACTCTGTTTTCCCCAATTTTTACTTATACATGAATCAAAGAAGCCGAGGAGTACACTATCCCAATTTTCATCTTCTAACAATTAGAAAAGGGCATCTTTAGTATAAACCCACTGATTATTACACCTCAATCTCACAATTTCTCACCACTCAAGCTGTAGGCTCTATTTTTACCTAGCTTTTTCATTTTTCAACCGTTTCCACACAATCTCCACAATATACCCAATTTCAATTTGCATCATGAAAATTGAGGGAAGGAAGAAACGAATTTGTAAGCAAGATGAGAAAT
>BSYO01000039.1:1138603-1237931 GCA_033239525.1 Nepenthes gracilis | reverse complement strand
CACAATAGCTCTATGCCAATAGTGATGGCTGTCAACCATAGGAAACCACCATACCCACTGACCAATGGTAGCCTAGCTAATCCACACGAAAAGTAGCCAGGCCTATGTTGACCACCACCCATTGTGGTCATGTCATCACCACAAGTCAACATCTGAGAGCGGTGGCTCCCGTCAGTACCCCAATGGCTAGCAAATCATGATGGGATATTTGTTACAAGTCTTGTGTTAAAATTTTTTCCATGACGCACTATAAATCCCTCTCCTAACTGCAAGGAAGGGGAGAGGGATTTTCGAGCACACAAGTAAGGAGAAGAGAAAGAACTCACGCAGAGGAACCAAGTTCTCCTACTCTGACACAGCTATTCCTTTTCTTAACCAAGCTACTCCCTACTAAGTGCACCTAAATGAGCCACTCACCGTGTGCGATATATTAACCCCAATCCTCCTCTCTCGCTGAATGCATCACAGGAGTTTAAGCCTCCTTTCATATCCCCCGCTTACATGCATCATCGTAGCTTTTCACATCTTCCTTATATCTTTCTATTCTCTGAGAACGATTTCTAATTTGAGCGTCGGAAGATAAATTAGGGAGTGAGTCCTGTCAATATTCTAACCTTTTATCTGTTATTTGCAATGAGTAGGTTCCATATTAATAGAGACAAATACCGAACCTGTTCTAACTCAACCAATAGTGAAAGATCGAATGATTTTCTAATCAATACAACGACTCAAATCTTGGGACACATCATGGAAAATGCATATTTTCTATATATTTCAATTATTTTATTATCAAATCAACATTAAAAAAAAACTTAAACTCAGACTTTTACAATATTAAGTTTGTATGAGGTAAAACATTTGATGTAAATGACAATAAAAGTGTAAAACAAAGTAAATGTTTATTTTAGACTTATAAAGATATGTGAAATGCATTAGATTTAACAATATTTTAAATTTTTTTGGAAGGCTTAATACGAGTTGCAATAAAAAAATTTTACTATTTAGAATTATAGTACAAAATTATTATTAAATATGAAATAATTATAATATCATGATTATAATAGAAATTACTTTAAAAGCGTTATGCGTTATTTTTATCAAAATTAGTATATCTGAACACTAAGTAATATTTTTTAATTTACTTATTTAATATTTTTGATAAACTTTTACATATGAGACATTTTAAACAATAAGTATGACTTCGTTATCGCCCCCATGGTTAAGAAGGCCATGAGGTTGGCTTCTGGTCCTCCTGTGGAGTCCGAGGTTGCCACAGCTCCTTCCTCTGGTACCGAGGCCCATCCTGAGGTATCGGCCGTCTCTGCGGGTTTTCCTTCTGACGACCCTACAGCCTTTGATGCCTCGGGGGAGGCAACCTTGGACGAGATCGTAGAGCCTCGTGGGATGGAGGCAGCCGCCGCTGTTACTGCTATGGACATTTTTGACATTCTTAGCTGCGATGAGGCTGAGGTCGCGGTCTTGGAGATCCCGGCCGCCGCTGACGTCCTGGGGGTGGCGGAGCCCCCCATCCCTGAGAGCCCTTCCTCCGGGGCCGCTTTTGATGCTTCCGCGGTACCCGCGGAGTACCCGCTCGTGTCCGAGGCCTCAAGGGAGAGTGCTCCTACTCACGACCCTATGGTTTCTCGGGTACTTTGCCACCTTCCTATTTGCCTCACTTTCTGCTAAGTGGCTTTGGTTCCTTTGCAGCTCTAGGATCTGATCAGTGGCCTTAGCCAACTGGTGGGTGAAGTCGCCCGATCTCATTTGGAGGCGGAGTCTTCGAAGGCCGTTCAGGAGGAGAACCAGCGGCTTCACGCGGCGCTTGTTGAGGCCACCGCAAAGAGCGCTTCATCTGAGGAAGCCCTGAGGCTCTTAGAGGCCCGATACGGATTCCTTTTGGAACGAAACCTTTAGTTGGAGGAGAAGCTGAGGACCTCGGTGAAGGCGACCGACATAGCCCCCTCTACTGGAGGCCAAGTTTTGGGATGGCATTCACCTATGCCGCCGGCTGATGCTGCTCCTGCACCCACGGTTCCCCGCTACTGTGCTGGATCCGCGTAACGCGGGGGCCACGCGCCCCAAGGATGTGTACGGTCTTCGAGGCAGGCCATTTCTTGGGTCCTCGGGCCCATGCCCCTCAGCGGGTCCTTGCTCATCAGACCAGCCGGGAACTTCGAGTCACAGGGAGGACTTTTTGTCTTTAGAAGAGCAATCCGGAGCTATTTTACCTCAAGGTCCTGGCGAGGGCTAGCCTTTGTTTTTCCTTTTCCATTGTTGTATTATATTTATGAATAAAAAGGAAACCCCTGAGTTTATCACAAGTGTCTCTCCTTTTTCCCTTCTCTTTATTCCTCTCTCTCTCTCTCTTTTTTTTTTTTCGTGGACGAATCCGAGTGCCGCACTTACGACCTCTGGGGCCATTCGGACGAATCCGAGTTCTACTTACGACCTCTTGGGCCGCTCGGAGGAGTCTGAGTTTTAGGGTTTCAACCTTTGGGGTCCGACCTCTGGGGCTGCTCGGTTACAGCCGAGTTTTTGGTGTGACCTCTGGGGTCCGACCTCAGGGGCCGCTCGGTCACAGCCGAGTTTTTAGGAATTTTGACCTCTGGGGTCCGACCTCTAGGGCCGCTCGGTCACAGCCGAGTTTTTGGAATTTTGACCTCTGGGGTCCAACCTCTGGGGCCGCTTGGTCACAGCCGAGTTTTGTTTGTTGGGGGTGACCCGTCTTTCACCGGTAGTATTTCCTAAGGTGAGCAGCGTTCCAAGTTTGGGGTACCAGCTTGCCCTCTTGGGTGCGCAACTTATAAGCTCCTCCTCGAAGGATAGCCGAGACCAAAATCGGTCATTCCCAATTGGTGAGAGCTTGTTTCTGCCGGCGATTTTTCCCGTGGCTTCCACGCTCCTCAATACGAGGTCCCCGACCTCGAATTGTCGCGCCTTTACTTTCTTGTTGTAATAGCGGGCCACCCATTGTTGGTTGGCCGCTATCCTAAGCCTCATCTGATTGCAAACTTCCTTGAGGGCATCGAGGCTTTCTCGGAGCCTCTGGCTGTTATCCGTTGCGCTGAAGCACCCAACCCGGGGGCTTGTGAGGCATACTTCTATTGGGATGATAGCTTCGATCTGTAGGAAAGACTGAAAGGGGTTTCTCTTGTGGGCTCTCTAGGAGTTGTCCTGTATGACCAGAGGACCGAGGGCAATTCATGTACCCCACGAGCCCTCGGAAGACTCCATCTTGGTTTTCAGCCCATGTAGGATCGTGCAGTTTGTCACCTCTACCTGCCTGTTGGCCTGCGGGTATGCCACTGACGTATGTACTAGGTTGATCCTCAGGCTTGCGCAGTACTTAGTGAATCGCTTTCCGGTGAACTGCGTCCCGTTGTCAGTCACGATGCACTATGGTACTCCAAACCTGCATACGATACTCTACCGAAGGAACTCCGTCGCGTTTTGTTCTGTTATCCTAGCCAGCGGTACTGCTTCTACCCATTTGGTGAAGTAGTCTATTCCAACAATCAGGAACTTCCTTTGTCCAGGAGCGAGGGGAAATGGTCCGAGGATGTCGAGCCTCCATTGGGCGAACGGCCACGGGGATTGTAGCGCTCGTAGATCCGCGTGTGGACGATGGCTCATGTTGCTGTGAAGTTGGCAACTTTCGCATTTGCGCACAAAATCCATGGCGTCGTACTTCATTGTTGGCCAGTAGTACCCTTGCCTCATAAGTTTAAAAGCTAGGTTCTTTCCCCCAACATGGGATCCACATATTCCGAGATGCACCTCCTGTAGGGCGTAGTCGGCCTCCTCTTGGGTGAGACACTTTAGGTAAGGGGCTGAGAAGCCCAGTCGATACAGCTGACCGTCCACGAATGTGTACCAGCCCGCCGTCTTCTTTATCTTCTTGGCCTCGTTCGGATCCTCGGGCAGCGAGCCATCAGATAAAAACTTCAGGTAGGGAGTCATCCAGGTGCTTCCGTCCGCGACTTGCATTACCTCCTGCTCGGGGTCTTCAATGCTGGACCTGCCCAGGACTTCTCGCATCCCCCTAGCGTACTGTTCAGGATCCCCTGAAGCCGCGGCTCGAGCGAGCGTGTCGGCCTTAGCGTTTTCCTCCCGCAGGATGTGAATGAACTCGGCCATCTTGAAACCCACGATCATGCCCTTAACCTTCGAAAGATACTTGGACAGCCGCGCGTTGTTGACGTCGAAGCTTCCGCGGACCTGATTGATGACCAATTCAGAGTCACTATAGATGATCAGTTCTTTGGCCGAGCATTCCTTGGCCAGTCGGAGTCTAGCCAGCAAAGCCTCGTACTCTGCGACATTGTTTGTGGCCGAGAACCTTAGGGTTAGCGAGCACTTTATCTCCAGCCTCTCAGGTGTGCGCAAGACAATCCCTGCTCTGTAGCCATCCTTCATGGAGGAGCCGTCCACGTGCAGGTTCCATGTAGGGGAAAGGCCTCCCAACGAAGCCGTATAAGTCTTCAACGCTCAAGGCATTGGCATTCTTGGGATCGAGGACGGCGACGGGAAATCGCGGACGGACCAGTCGAGCCACTCGGCAGCACATGCGGATGCCATCCCAAAACTTGCCGTCCAACACTGGAGCCATCTCGGCGATCTGCACGGACATCCTCAATCTCTCCTCCTGGCCAAGAATCCAATCCTGAAGGAGGCCCTGCCGAAGCCGCAGGAGCTTGACAGTGTCCTCCAAAGAAGCGATCTTCTCCTTAGCCTCAGCCAGCTCCGCTTCCGCCCGTTGCGCAGCTTCGCGGGCGGCCCTCGAGGACCCCATTTCCAGACGGGATCGGGCGATCACTCCCACCAGTTCACTGAGGCCACCAATCAGACTCTGGAGCTGCAGCAGAAAAGCTCGTCAAGATACGAACGGCTGGAAGTAAAGCAAAAAAGGGAGCAATGGGTTACCTTAAAAACAAGAGGATCGTTCCCCGTGCCACACTCCCCGTGGATCTCGGACTCCTGGAGGCCACTCCTAGGCCCCCGCGGGCGCCACCTCAGACACGGACTCAGCGGCTATAAAAGCCACCGGAGGGCCTGCCTCAAAATCAACATCCCCAAGAAACTCGGACGACCGCTCGACTTCAACCACAGTCGGGTGCTCAGAAGGATCAAGGGGCATGACCTCGTCAACACTCAACTCCTCGACCTCCACCACCTCTCAGACCGTCTCAGCCGTCATCCCTCTCTCAGAGTCCACCATGAAGTTTCTGCCTCCTATGTCCTCGGAAGGGTGATCAACCCTGTTCGAGACGTCATCAGGCAAATCAACGGGAACTTCGAGGACAAGATCATCATAGGGGGCTGGACGTTCGGAAGCTCCACGATCTGAGCGATTGCCCCCGAGGGCTCAGCAAGATTAGCAGTGGAAGTGAAGGCGAGACCTTCAGCTCTCGAGGACTCAGCGGGAGGATTAGCAGTGGAAGTGAAGGCGAGACCTCCAGATCCTGAGGACTCAGGCAAAGAGCTAGTCCTTGACCTCTTAATCAGAGGAGCAGCCACGTCATCGCCGCTCAGATCATCGATGTTGAAATCATCGTCATCATCACTGGAGGAAGGCTCAGCGCAGGCCGCTGGGAGTCCCGAGCTCTTGGCGAGGATGTCTTCACCCAGGCGGACAACGGGACCCCTGATCCTCAGTATCCCAGCTCTCCTCCTCAGTCTCTTCTTGGACTTCTCAGAAGAAGCTGCGGCAGTAGCCTCGGCCCGCGGTCCCGACTTGGCTTCCTCAAACTTCTCGGGGGACAGCCAAATGTTGCGCTTGTTCAGGTAAAAGCTCCCCAGATTGGCCAGCACCAAGTCCGTGAACTCCTTCACATTCTCCCTGTCCTCCTTCAAAGGGTCAGAGCTATACTGGATAGCCACCTTCCCCCACTTAAGGGGAACGGCCCAATGCTCGTGGACTCCGAGGAAGAAGAACTTATCCTTCCAGCGTTTCGTGGAGTCCGGGTTACCCCCACACATCAAAGAATAGTCCGGGCGGGGAGTCATTATAATCCAGTCAAGGTTCTGTGTAAAGCAAAACTTCACCTTGACCGTAAGGGCATTCAAGAGCCTCCTATGACACCGGAAGAAGACGCATAGGGATACCAGATACCTCACCACATTTGGTTGAAGCCTGGCAAGGGGCACTCCCAGTGTCCTCATAATGTTGTATATCTCCTCCGCGATGGGAAACCGTAGCCCGCCTTTGAGGTGGACTTCATAAACGGTAATGAAGCTGTCCTGAGGATACAATGCCCTATCATGCAACTCCGGAATCATCATGGTTGTAGACTCAGGGATTCAATATCGAGCTCGAATCTCCGTGAGCTTATCGAGCGTCACCGTGGAGGCAATCTGTCTCACCCCAGGCGCCATGAACGCCGAAAAACAAGAAAATGAAGAAGAAACTCGAACGAAGAAAAGATGGAAAGCCTCAACACTTAAGAGGAAAAGGGAGAAAGCAGACGCGAATGTGGAAAGTCGAAGCAAGGGGGCGTTTAAATAACCCTAGAATTCAAAAAAGCGCACTCATTACCCTTGCCACGTGTCGCCCGGCCATTCGTTGCAAAAAAGCGATGGCCTTTCCTTCCCAGGGCGCCTGTCAGCGCGTCACTTCAGCATTTAATGCATTTCAGAGGCCCGAAAACGGCGACGCTGGAAAGGCCTCGAACCCAGAGGAAGTCCTGAGACCTCCTCCCATCAAACTCAACACCACACTCGCCCCAAGGACGCGCGTGCTCGGACGGTCACTATAAAGGACCCAACCCGGGACGTAAACTGTCGTACTCTGGCCCGTCCAGGAATGTCCATATCGAATTGAAAACGCATGCACCCAAAATCGAGCAGGAAGTGACCAGCTCTTCTAGAAGGCCGATGACTTCATGCCAAACGGCCGAGAACCTCGGGCCCTTTCACATGGGGGGCTATGTTGGGCCCCATTATAAGGACCCATGAAAGCACAAAAGGCCCAAACGAGAGGCTCCCACGAGCTGAGAAAACTGGGTAGCCTGAGAGGCCCAAAGCAGAGGCCAGCGGCCCAAAGACCAAGAACCTTAGAAGTACTGCCAAGTCTCAGAGCCATCCGAGAAGTCAAGAAGAGACTCCAGGGCTTTTCCCCAGGGGATCCCCTGAGGACTGCCCTATGCTCGACCGAGGATGCCAGCTAAGTAACGTCGCCGATTCCCAAGGAAACTTGCAGGCACTGCCAATCACCGTTTAAACAGGGCATGCCTGGTTAAATCAAGATTGACGCCTAAACCTCACATGCCTGACACGCCTAAGCCTACCAGCGGCGCCAGTCGCATGCCTTCCCACGCATGTCAACAGCATTAAATGAGGCCAGTGGGACACGGCACAGCTGCTGGGCCATTCGATGTCTGCCACGCTTCTCCCCCCCAACGGCCTGGTTTTCCCTATAAATACCCAGCAAAGTCTCCTTCAAAAGGACGGGATTCTCTTCCCCCAAATTTGCTCCAGAAAGAAAGGAAAATGCCCACTTCCTCTCGACCACTGAATCTCTCTCTCTCCCAGCGAAACGGAACAAGAGTGATAGAGCCTTCCAGTAAGAAATACCTCCCTAAAAAAGGGATACAAAACAAGAGACAGGGAAGGAATGCTCCCTAACACTTGTACTCTGTAAAGACTTCCACCAAAATAGTGAAGCATTTCTAAGGCCCTAAGCCTCGTGGTTTTTACTCCCCATTCACAAGGAGGTTTCCCACGTAAAAAATCCGGTCTTGATCTTCCTCTCGCACCCAACACTTCAAACACTTGTGTTGCCTGGAAACCACGGATCCGACTAGACCTCGCGGATCCAGAACGCAACAAATTTAAAGACATAAATTTCATAAAAGTTTTATGGCATGGAAGTAGAATCACATGCATATAAAATATAAACTCTTTGGCTACAAATATATATATGCATTAACATTCAAAATAATAAATATCATATAGTTCAAAAAAGAATAATAATAAGAGAAACAAGGATGCATTTACTTTAACTTGATTTACTCAAAGGTTATTTAATTTCTCTTTCTGTTTTTCTCTGTCTCCTTTTCTCTCTTCTTCTCTTTTATCTCTCGTTTCTCAAAAATTAGCTCATTTGACCCAAAATCAGTCAAAAAAGCCTATTTATAGCAAATTGGTGCACCTTGTACAGTTCATAAGTGGATTATGCATTGATCATGTGCACAAACGCGAATCAGACATGTATCAGGTGCCAACACTCTATTCTAAATACTCATATATATCGCCTGAGTGTATCTCGGGTATGGACATTCTATCTCCTACTCATACACACATCTCTTGGAAATGACCATTTTATCTAAAATTTTCTCATGTGTAGGTCAAATGTCCGTCAAGCACTGAACCAGATTCTTCAATTTTAATTTATCTCAAATTTTATTATATGATATTTTTAAAATTGTCTTAAAATTATTTTAATGATGTTATAATTCATAAACAAAATATGGGGTGTTACAGCACTAGCACTAGTATTCGTTGTAAGAAAACTTCGGCCTTAGTTTCTCTATCCCGAGATAATGATATTAATGGACCAATCTTTTAGAAAAATCCTTTAGAAGTGAGAAGTATCTAGGTGATTGCTAAAGTGATCAATTAAATTAGGTGAGTTCGACGTAGTGTCCCATGCACAACCTTTTTGCTGACTTTATAATTCAAGCTACACCTTAGACTCAATAAAGTTGGCAACTAAACAAGAAATATTAGAACCTACCTGCAATCGGCGTAGCCTTGGTGGAATCTCAATGTTGAGGGAGTATCTTGCCAGATAGTCTGTGGATCAAGAGTGTATCTCACCTTTCCAGAAAGGATACATCGACAGTACTTGTTACCTTTGAGCTCCTGGTAACTGACAATGTGGCCCATACAAAGTTTTGATAGTTGGCTTGAAGTTAGCCAATAATTGCTCGGTGAAAAGCCTAACCATGTATATAAATTTTAGACTAGTGGTCACTAGGTGTTAGCTAACTGTGAAACCATCCACCCAAATCTGGCAAGGTACTTAAGAAGGTCCATGTATTTACTTTTAATTTTTGAAAATATGAAGTCATTGTAAAGAGAATTGCAAGGTAGACCACCTTTAAAAGATAGTTGTTTCAAAAGATTTAGGAAATACCGCCGAGATAACTCAGATTGAAGTGCGGCAAGCTGTCTCACAATCCATTAGAAACTAATAGAATGATAAGGATAGTTGGCTGGTACTTGACAATGAACAGATCACTATACTGTCGAAACTAATTAGTCTCTATATGCAATGTATGACTTTGGCAGAAGCTAACTGCACACTTACCGAAGTACACCTCGGCATCTACAGGGTGCATATAGGATTGAAGAACCTACTTAAAAATAATGGGGCAAAGTTATTTCTGGCTAACTATGAAGTATGATTGTAAGGTTTGAGTTTTTAGATTTCGTAAAATCGTAATTTATTAACTCAATATAATTTATATTATGGATAATGGATGTGAGAATTGGGCCGAGGGGTTCAAAATTTGACCCGGACAACTCGGCCCACCGTAGGCTAGTGGAGCGCCCGAGGCAAAACCTAGGTGCAGAGTAGGCACAATTTCTAGAACCCCCGCACCGAATAAGCGCCTGATCAGTGCCTGAAGCGTATTTTCTAGAACCATCACACCTAATGAGTGCACGATGTGTGCTCAAGCGGATTTTCCAAAACCCTTACACCCAATGAGCATCGGAGTGGGTAAAACCCCTACCTGCTTCATTTTCCGCCATTTTTGCACGATCCTTGCAAAGAGAATAGAGAGAGAAAGGCGAGGGGAAGGGAAGATAAGAGAGAGAAAGTGAAGGAGACGCTTCGAAAGCTTGAATTTGGGCGATCCAAGTAAGGAAACTAGTAGATCGGGTTGAAGCAAGTGTACTATAAACTTTCTTGTTCAGTTGTTGTTGTTTACTCCTATTCATTTTAAGTATTATTGTTCTAATACTCATCCTAATTGAGATTTTGGAGCAAAAAATATGAAAAATGTGCATATTTGTTGCTTTACCATGTTTTTATAGTAAGATTTATCGAAAACTCCCATTTATTTGCTTGTATCTCAAATATGCATATTATGAAAATTTTCTCTCCATGTTTAAAGGCCTAAAAATATATTTCCATATAGTTGTGCTTCAAATTTATGATTTTTGAATTTTATTCCATGTTATTTTAGTATGCTCAAAATATACTATATATTTAATTTTATATAGCATACTCCTTACTATTCTAAATTTTTCTAATATTTTGTCATACCTGTATTATTAATGAATTTTTATGACTAAGAAATTTGTCATGGTAAAAATGTATAACTCCTATGGAAAAGAATTATAAATGGATATTCTATAATTATGTTAATAACTTATGAACTATTCTCCAAAAGAATGAAAACCAAGAATGTATGAAGTTAAGTGCGGAATTTCCTAAGAAGTTAAAAAAACTTGACCAATGAATGTTGGACAGATAGTATATTTTGGCATACCTTAGTATATTATAGAGGAAGATCGTTATTTGTTAAGAACCACTTGTGGTTTATGGCCCCGTCTATAGAGTCATATATAGATGGCCCACCTCTGGGTCTTGAATAGGAGAAGAAGGCTTTAGATTATGTAGAAGCAAACAAAATCCAAGCTTTGATCGACCGCTTCTTTAGCTAATAAAGCCTACTGGCCCTAATTTCCAAAGAAAAGTAAATTTTCAGCATAATTTGATGAGTAAGATAATGAATAAATAAGACAAAAAATTTGAAATGTATTATGAAAGTATTTTCTAATTATGTTTTATGGCTATCCACTTATCCATATTCCTTCTGATATGTACCTTTATGTTTCAAGTATAAAGTATACATATTATTTGATATGTACATGTGTCTTATTGAACATTTGGCTCACTTTCTTACTGTTTTTGCTAACTCTTCAGATGACCCGTATGAGTTTATCCCTAACGAGTAGGAATGAAGAATTGCTGCTTAGTTTTATGTTTTGTGGATATCCCATGATGTTTGTAGACATTATCTTTTGTATTTTTGATATGTTAGTTGTTCCTGTAGAAGTCAAAGGGTTGGATATAAGTATTATTATGTAATTTGGATGGTTGTTGTATGTTTTGGTTAAAACCTAGTATATCTAGATTATAAAAATACTTTCGCAGATCTGAAGATATTTGCAGGCATCTTTTCGATTTAGGTCCAGCAAGGTAAAATGTTTTGGTTCATTATTGGAGCCACGAGATTGTGGCATTATGTTGTGGATTCTGTGTACGTTGGCATGTATTTATTAGATCACGCCTAGTAGAGTATTTATTATTAGAATTAAGTTAATGATGGATTAGGGAGTTATTTCGTCACAATGATGCGATCGAGTTTGTGAGTAAATATGGCAAGTGTCAGATCTATAGAAGTGTACAAAGTAAGCTTCCCATAGAAATTAAATGATCTTCAGAGGCCTTGGCCATTTGCGTACTGTGGGTTAAACATATTAAGACCTTTCTATGTAGCATCCGGGCAATGCAAATTCATAATTCTTAGCCATTTACTATGGTTCCTCATGTCTTTTGTCCTAAGTAATGCAACAATGAAATATATATGCAACTAATCCTAGACTCAAGAGTTATATTAATATGCCAGCAGGGTGTGGTAGTTTCCTTTTAAGATAAGATTATGGGTCTATAGGTATGTCAAATCCTTAATTGTAACGTAATTGTGCATGGTTTGTATCTGACTTGTTGATGAAAATACAACTCTACACCTTACAATGTTGAAGGAAGATCAAACTAAAATTGTGTTTCCTTGTTTTAGAATGTTGTCAACAATGGAGATATTTCTGTGAGATGGTTTGTTGCAGGGTTGGCATTGTGTGAGTTGTCCCATAATGCAACCTATTTGTGTGAAAAGAATTGTTTAATGAGTTGAAGTCTTGCCTTGGTAAATTGGAATATTTTCATGGTGAAGTTTTGATGTACAGATTCTTGTAATGAATTTGTTTGGTCATGTTGTTCAACTGTACTAGTTGCTTATTATCTGGCCATGGCTACTGAAGTAGAGGTGCATATCTCTTTAGTTATGTAGTTGTGAATGCCGTATCTATCTAATTAGCAGGTAGACCCTTGTGTCTCTGCTCTTCTTTTCTATAAAGGTTATCCTGTTATTCTAGATTGTTGATAAAGTACTTGTTATACCTTGCATTTGGTGCAATGATACTTGAAAGTAATTGCCTGCCTATTTGAAAAGTGATATTCTACAATGTATCAAGAATTCTGAATGATAAAAGAGATGTTGCTGCATTGTTAATTGTTCTAGAATATAATTTGTCTGGATTGTATCAAAAAATAAAAATAAAAAATGAATTGTTTATTGTTTGGACAACATTGCCTATAAATTCTTCCATATTACTATTCTTTGTGCTTCTTGCTTCAAATTTTGTTGTAAAACGGATGATAATTGGTTGGTGTTATTGTGAATGAACATGTAAGTAGGAGATACTGCCATGAGGTCCAAATGCTTCCTATATATGTTGATTATTCCACCCCTGTGGCTCACGAAGGTCCCAGAGTGCTAACAATATAGTTGGTGTGTCCTGATCATGGAGAATTTGAAATGATTGTGGATGTTTTATTCTACTCGTTCCCTTTGGGTGTGGTGAATATATAATGTATATAGTGGATCCATTGTATACATAGATGTCCCGAAGTACATGTACAGCCTGCTTTGTTGATATATGATTATTTAGGTGGAATGCTGTCTGAATTTTTTATGGTTGAACTTGCCAGTGAATGTCGTTGATAATGCTTAGATGATCAAACACATTATGTAAGGCTGCTTGAGCTGTATATAAAGTAATGTTAGTGAAATGAAGAACAAAAATACCTACATTTTCCATTCACACTTGTGGTAGGTGCTGCTGCATGAATACATGTGCTGTTCAGCATAGTGAATGGTGGTTTGTGAGTATCCTAAAGTCCTTACCGAGTTAGACATTAAGGATTAACAGAGTAGGTTTTGGCATTGTTTAGAAGATTAAAAATTAAAATAATTAAAAAAAAGAATGCAGTGTGTTTAGTAATATTATTAAGTAATCAAGATGTGGGGTAGATGTGGTTTATGTGATAAGAATTGAGAATTGATTGGAATCTGCATTTTAACCATAAGCTGGAGAATGCAGGAAGATATAGGAGACAACCAAGTGTATTGATTTTGTATAATTTTGCAAGAATAGTACAGAAGACAATGGCTAACCCTGAGTGCAATGATTTTGTAATGCTTAACTTAGAATTGAAGAATCATCCAAAGATAATTGTTGTCTGCAACATATTGATGGAGTTGGTTGCTTTAGTACCAAATTGAACTTGTCCAACCAAAGCTATTGGAAATTAGTTTTGGCCGCTGACTAAAGTCAGTTAAAATTGGTACTCAGGCAGGCTCTGATCAATTCAATTGTTGGCTTTGAGGAAGATAGAATTGTGCCTTGGATGCTAAGAAATAGAATGTAGAACTGAGATGGATTAAGTAATAGAAGGTGCAGATATCAATAATCTTCAAATTCAGAATTGAGAGCAAAAATTTGTATGGAACAAAACCTGAATTCTCAATTAACGCATGGGAAGATCTGAATATTAGCAGGTCAGCAATAAGAATTAGAAGTTTTTGAATTGCTAACAGGATACAAAACAAAATGAAGAAGCTATTTGTCCCATTGTGACTAGTACACGAAGTTGTACTCCTCACCAAGAGTCAAATATCTGTCGCTTGCTATGCGGAAAATGATATGACTAGTACAAAAGGTAATAGCAGCACTGATGCTAAAATTAGCTTTCATGCATCAATTTATTGATGTAGTTTTGTTGAATAATATACTTTAGATTTTAGATTTTAAACTTATTTGACGTACTAATGTAACACTGATAATTTACTAAAGCAGAATCCAAAATCATATGCATATAGACAAACATACAGAGATGTATGCTCACTTTTTGGAATAACGATCCTGCATTGATGAGGCTCGCAAGATAGAACAAGATTCACATTTAGAAAATGCCACACATGTGTTTTTTATCATGCCTAGCCAAATTGGCTTAATTCAACAAGTGTGGGTCAAATAAAAACCAATTTAACAGTAACAAGTGTTGCATTTAATACTAAAATCTTTCAATCTAATAGTAGAAGCAAGAAGCAGTAGTAGAGGTGGCTTGAGACCTCTTGGTAGAAGATATTTGCTTTGTTTAGTATAGACTTACTATGAATCATAATCGGTTAGTAAAAATATAATATTTGATGAACTTCTTTACTACTAACAGTTTAACCAGTTTTTTAACTTCACAATTAGTTGATCAGTGTTCGATATTTTAGAATTATAGAAGGCTAATGAGTATACATTTTTCATACTAGCATTAATAGAAATGGATCTCTTACTTAGTGTAGTGTTATTTGAGTCAGCATTCAATATTGGGGTTGAATAGTTGATAAAAAAAGTAGGATAATATCAAAGATAATGGAAATATGCATTCTTTTTAATGATTGGTTAGGTACAAAATTAATTCACAAATTCAATTATTTTGAATTCCAGTAATGAAATTATCTCTAGAAATGATAATACTAACATAAATTCAAATGTAAGTAATGAAGTTTGCTTCCAGTAAGGAAACACAAGAGCAAATGATCTATCGTTCACATCTTCGAGCTCAGCTAAGATTAGCAATTAATGAATCATTCATACAATGGACATAAAGTTTGTTTTGTTGATACACAATAAAAATTTTTAGAAGTCTAAATCATTAAACTCTTATTGATTCCATCCATTCAAGTTTGTACTATTTGTTGTATATTTTCTAGTTGATATTGTGATTTTTTTTTGTGATGCTCGATATTTTAAAATCTAGGGTTCCAATGATCGGCTCTAAAATTAACACTTTTTGGACAGCAAATCTTCGTTATTTGTTTTACTAGGGCTAGGTTCATTCATCATTCTCCTCGGTTTTTTATAATGTTGTTGTATTAATGTACTTGGTGATTTTTTTTTTTTTTTGCTACAATTTTTTTTTGATTTACGGTTCCAATTAATCAATTGTGGTAATATTTTTTATTTCAATTCTCTTATTTCATCGATTTAATTAAAAGTATTCGTATCTTTAGGGAGATTATGTTTTTGTATTATTTCTTCCACCTACTAGTTTTTTTCTACAAGATATTTTGAAATTAGATTTGGGACAGTTAATCATATCTCTTCACTTTTTTCATTGATTTGATAGGAAATATTTGGATTTTACATGTGCTTTTCTTCCACATTGTAGAATCTTTTATATAATGACAGCTATAGTAAATACTCATGACCGTCCTTGTGAGCCGACGTATTTTAATGGTTAGAATGTTGAAATTAATTGTCTAACTCAAAGTATTGATTAGCCTGTAATAGCTCAATTATGCATACATACATGCAAACTCAAACAAAATATTAATCTATTGTTAAATATTTTTATATTTAAATTGTTCATGCAAACTAGAGTAAGCGGTAGGATGTACTTGTGAGTTCCTGGGTCAACATTCTCACTGGTGATATTTTTTAAGGTAAAATGTAAGAATTGAATTTCATAATTATATTAATTATACTAAGCTAAATGTTCTTCTTGGGATGCAGTTATGGCACGAATTCGATTGAGAAAGTCCATTAAAAACCGATTGATTCCGCAAAATTTTTGGTAAAGGACAGCAGCAGCATAAGCTCGGTAGCAACGGATTGAATACAAAATCCTCCAGGGTGGAGATTAGTGGGGCAGCGAACACTTAACAAAGTGAGGCAATAAACACTTAACAAAACCGGGCAGCAAACACAAGGCAATTGATAAAGCATGGGCAGCTACACGACACCACAGAGCCGGCCAGCAGCAGGCTTCAGCAGTCAATCCTCCAGAAGCTAAATCAAGAAGCCGACTCAGCAACATTCACGGCCAACAGGACAGCAACACACGGCAGCACAAGAAGAAGCCGATTCAGCAAATTCAGGAGATGATCCATCAAATTTAAAGGTGACTCATGCCTGGACAGCAATCACGATTCTGCATCAACCGAGAGCTGGCAGTGAGACAAGCAACTATGGATGATTCAGCATCAGCTCACTTCCGATTATTTAAGGATAATGAGAGGGAAAGGAGAAGTAAGAACCACGAGGAAGAAAAAGGTGGAGGAAAGGAAGCAATTCAGAATTTCATCAACTGAATAGAGTAAAGATTTTGGATAAATTAGTTAAGGCAAATGCACCTGGATCTTCGTTCAATTGTTGAAATCCTTTGCTGCCATATTGGAGTATTGTTGGTCCAATACTCATTCGTTTGCTATAATATTACTACATCATTTCAGCATGTACAATTTTGAAATTGGAAAATATGGTTGCTGAAATTCTGAGCATGTTCTGTTTGATATTCTGTTTTTGTCTTGCTAAACCATTGGTTTTCATCGGTTGGACACATTGCTACATGTATCACGCTACTGATTTCTACTGTCTTAAAATTTCTAAGTTACATTACTAAATTTTGGTTGCTGGTGCTGCCACCATTTACCAAAATTCCAATTTCAGTTTTGCTAAATTAAGTGGCTAAATTCTGTTGAGATCGGTTTTGATGTCATATTGCTGTGTTCTTATTGCTGAAATCTCAAAGTATTACCGAATGTTAATTGTTGAATTGTTTGAATTTCAGCAATGTTTTGCTGGATGCAAAATGGTATTTAAGTACTGAATTTTCAGCATTATTTGATTAGGATCAAATTGCTAAAAATTCAGCAAGGTTGCACTCAACCGGGTGCTGCGTTGCTGAAATTTCAGCAATGCTTTAATGGAGCATATGCTATTGATTACTGCCACCCCAGCCCTCTTGAATTCAGACCACAGCATGAAATATGATAAGGTTGCTGATGCTGAATTCAAGCATGAAGTATATGCTTCCAGTATGCTGAAATTCAGCATGCTTTGCTAAATTTATCATATTGATTGCCCACCAAATTGCTGAATTTAGTTTTGACAATTTCTGATTTATTGAACTGATTAAGGCATCATGTGCTGAAATTGATTTTTCAGCATGTGTTGAACCGGCTGCTTTAGATTGTGTGGCGTTAGATTGTTTGGAAGTATACACAATCATTTCCTGAATTGTTCACTCCGTTAGCTGGTAAGGCTTACCAGCCCGAGTGTGACGGATCGGATTATTCTCCAACGAATAACCTCCGTCATTGGCAACACCACGGCAGTCCATAATTAATACTTATGGATTCTGTAGAAATTTCGGCAGAGTTTCCTCAGCAATTGGACGAAAACCAAAAATACGACTTGCTCAAAAACATCCTGTACAGGCACACAACTAACCAAAATAACCTATACAAGTCTACAACACTCAACACAGGATCATATAATTGCCATATCATCCATGACTCCAATACAGTACTTCTATCTACCGTATTAGATCTAGAAAGATGCCATCTAAAATAGAACAAAGCTCAAAATATCAAAATAAATGCGGAAGTATAACTAAATCATCAAAACCTGCGGAAGCAAAACAAAACCATAATATAACAGTAAGTCACATCCATCCATGAGTGGCTGTTACATTTCATTACAACAATCTGACCAAATCTTCAATGCACTTGATATCCAGCTAACCTCTTCAAGCAAGTCTCTCACTTTGCACTAACTAATTTGACACCGGCTAAGTGTTCTCATTTGGAAGGAAAAATAGCAAAAGTGAGCTTACAGCTCAGCAAATGTAATCATAACTCACTAACAATCATGACAACGATGAAAATAATAATTGGAAGAGGGAAAAAGCACAAGATATCAATAATTAGGAATCAGGAGAGGGAACAGGGAACATCTTGGAACATTAGATTCTCACGGTTACATTTATTAGGCATTATTCGTTTTCATCATTATATTATATTTGCGGACCTGGGCTAGTAGGCCGTACTAACCAACGATGCGAGAGAACGAGGAAAGGAATGTGTTCGCTACACATTCTAAAGCCATAACTATATTTTAGGTCTGCAGCACTCGACCATCGGTTGCATCTCCATTATGCAACATTTAACCAAACGGCTACATTTTAGGCCTGCAGCACTCGGCCAACACGCCCCATATCCCCCGAGGACCAGGGCAATCCTCGTTCTTCCATAGTAGTTTCCTAAAGCGTACCACGAACATCACCCGCTCCCACGAGTGGCCGGAACACGTGGCCAAGTATTCCTCGGGTTCACACCGTGATAGACATGGTAAGCCAAAGGTTACTACCCTATGAATCATGGTCCTAGTTTCAAGATTAGTTCCAACACTTGGAGAGAAAAATCCACATTTGCCACGCACATTCACAACTCGGGAAATCTCATTCCCATTACATTCATCTCCATCCGGGAGATCGTTCCATCACAATGTACAACGTGGATTCCTTTCCATTTCCTTACTCGGTTCACAACTTTCACTGGGACTTAATCCCGTCATCACAATTCGATTCATGTTCACAAGAGAATTCTAAATTTCATACCTTCGATAATCACGTATCATTTTAGAAGCCTCCTGGACTCGTTTCCTTGCTTCCGGCACATGGATACACATTTCGGGGCTTACATTTACATTCAAACAATTAGACGTCACTTCCATAACAATTAAACGAGGGCATAACATGTATATTTCTCATTTCATTTCGGGTGAACAGTGTCAGGTTCCTTTTTAAACATCCGGACGCCGTGAACGGTTCGATACTTGTGAAATCGGACGTTCGGTTGATACATATGCACGATTGGGACATGGTGATTCATCTTTTGGGGTCGATTCAACATACACAAAGGTGGAAACATGCAATTTCCCCTTTACACTCAAATGAACAGTGTCAGGGCCAATTTAGAGGGCCCGGACATCGCGATCAGGCCGAAACGTGCGAGATCGAACTCGCGGCCGACATATATACATCATTGGGACGTGGGGATTCACATTTTGAGGTTAATTTCATGAGACACGGAAGGGAAACACAAAATCCCCAATTTCATGGGTTAGGGTTTCGGTGAAACCAAACCGAGTGGATTGGACACGATTCGGATAAATAACTACATATTCCTTGGTCATTAATCATTGGTTTCAAGATTCTATCATTAATAATGGGTATCGACACAAAATACACAATCAAATTAAACAAAACATCGAAAGAGAACGAGAAGTGAGTATGAGAACACTTACCTTGACGCGTGCTTTCACCTCTATAACTAGCTCTCGGACGGATTCGGACTCCACGGCCTCGATCTCCACCTTTCTCTCACTAAAATCGGCGCTCCCTCTCCCTCTAGAAGCTTCCGGCTCGTGGGAAAAATGAGGAAAATAGAAGCAGCCGTGACTTAAAAAGGCGCCACCGCTCGAGCGCGCCTCGTGCGAGCATCGGGCTGCCGCAATTTTGAAATTCCCGCTCTAGCAAAGCTTGAGCGGCCAGTGGGTGGGCGCGGTTCTGGAAAACGCGCTCAAGCCATGGCTCAAGAGCGCAGCATGCGCAAGCCTCCTTGCAGCGCTTCAGCAGCACAAACCTGAACTTTTTCTCGATTTTTCTTCCGATACCCAACCTTATTCGTTCCATAGGCCTAGTATTGATCATTAGCATACTAATCACCTCATCATTATCAAGTTTTTAGACCCGAAACCTCACACCGAGTCCCTAATGATAAATAAGATTTAGTATATTTCATTAAAAAAAAATAAGTTAAAAAAGACAGAAGTTTGTTTATATTTATTATGATTCATATTTCTCTGATTAATATATTTTAAGTATAAATATGCATGTGTTTGTTATATATATTTTACTGAGTATTTAGCTCACTCTTTTGTTATTTTACTAACTCTTTAGATAGTGAGCACGAGTTGATACCTGATGAATAAGATTGAAGTTAGAAGTTTTTTAGACTTGAGTGATGATAAATTTTAATGTAATGAAGTTGATGTATTGTTAATTTTGATATCAGAAATTATGTACTTCATCTTATAATGAAATGAATATAATTTTAGTAATGATCATTATTTAGTTATATTTTTGTAGATTACTATGGTTATTATTTATACTTTTGTAAGTTTTTATGGTAATGATTTTGGTACCTAGTAAGTATCTTTAATGTAAAGTCTGATGCCATATTCCATTCGTACGGTGTTGCAGTCACTTATGATATAGCAATCATATAGATCCTTTGTATAATTGTTATATGTTATATTGACTTATATGTAATATGGCTTATCATTATGTTTAAGTTAGTCACGGATATTAAGTTGGAGGAAAGTAGTTCGTGACATGAAGTGCATTCTAGGTATGCAAGATTGACTTTTCAATCTAGGTGTGCAACTTATGTGGCCCATTCCAGAGTATTGTAGATATTAGGAATAGTCATTCCCATGTTGGGGATTGCTTATTCCTATATATAAATTTTCTGGTGGCTTAGATGTTCATCAATGCCAAATCACTGACTTCAAATTTTTGTGCCTTCACCATTTGATTGCTATACGGGGTAATTCTTTGCTGGTAGGCCTATAGTCAGATGAGGGCTACATCTCTAGTTTCCTTTGAGAGATTTAAATTCTGCGTCAAAAATTGAAACTTTTGATCTTGAGTGAAATTTTTTACTTAGTAATTTGGCAAGCTTATTTTTATCAATATCATTCCCTTCGTTTCATAGCACAAGTTAAAAGGTATTTCTTGGGTAATTTCCCTTAGAATTTTCTGATATGTCCAAAGCACTAAGACAAATTCAAAAACCCATGCACCCCCAATCTTGTTTAATTTGGTTTTTAAAACAATGACAATTATTCGATTAATTATCTGTACGTACTCATATGTCTGCTGATATAAGATTAATGAACACACTAATCAAACGCCCAGCCTTCGGTAGTGTTTAATAAACCTTTCACTTGAGAATTGAGTACTATTTTCGATGGCCATTATTTCAAGTTTCTAAAATCTATTCCATATTCTTGATCATGGAATTCTTTTACATTCTATTCCATAATCTTGTCCAGTAGGGAGGCTTCCATATATTTTGTGAAGTAATCAACAATGATGATTATAAATTCTCATTGGCCATTCTCGAATGAATAGGGTCCTAACATGTTTAACTCTTATTATACAAATGGCTAGGGGCCTACAAGGCTTAAAGCCTCATGTGTGGCTACTTTGAGACATTGCAATGGATCTAATATTTGTTACATTTCTTAACAAACTTTATGGTATCTTTTTTTTATGATCGACCAGTAATAACCTTACCTTATGACTTTAAAGGCTTAGATTTTTCCTCATATATAAACTTTGCATGTGCTGAGATGTACATCTTTGAGGACATAGTTGGCTTCAATCATGGTCAAGAAGCGCATATGAGATATTAACTAGCTGCTTTGGCAAAATGATCCATCCACCATAATTTACCAACTTGCAGTTTTTGTAACCTGCTTATCCTTCACCTAATTCATTAATAGCATCTTAACTTGAAGGTATTCTACATAATATATAGTGCAATTTTTGCATCATATTATACAGATGTTATTGTAATCCATCTTTTGTATGATTACACACCCACAAGTGTTCAAAGGTTTGGAGGCTTGATACCAAATCGTTTGAAATCCTTTTAAGAGGTCAACCAATAAGAGGGTTGAGGTCCTCCGAGGCTATACTACAAACATTGTCACAGGGCTATTTAAACTTTAAGGAAGTTAGGTGCATATAAGTAACAACGGACCTCTCCACAAGACGCTCACGATCAATTATACGATCAAGCGCTAGGATCATTTCTAACCAATAATTGATTATCTGGTAACTTAGTTGGAACAAATTTAGTAATCACATGATCAATGAGCCAAAACTCATTTGACTGTGAGATAGGCCCAAGATGTGCATTCTCGAGCAAGAATCATTTTTTGCCAGACTGTGGTTTGAGCAATTTAAAAATGTTCACAAATATAAATGTTACAATATTATTTTATGAAGCTGTGGAGAGATGTTACAAACGAAGGAGTTTGGGATTTAACAGTATTCCTTTGACTACGGATTGGTCCTAGAGGCTGGAGCTTGAAGATCTGATTGGGCCTTAGATTCCCTAACTCTGGAAGCCAACACAGCTCATGAGTTCCTCACATCTGGGTTGCCACAGGGAAAATCCGAAATTATCATAGAAGTTATCGTCTTCCAAATATTGATGTCCTCATTAAACTGGGTATTCAATAAACAACCAAGCTCCTCTAGGCGAATGCTCCTACTAGGAAGCTTTAACAAGTTAGTTCGCTATCCCTTACTAATACACTTAGATAGTGGAAGTGCGGTAGTTCACCTCAGCTGCCCAATCCTCAAAAGAATTGGCCCTCTCCTCGGTAGTCATCGATAACGACAAGAAACAAGATTTTGGGACAATGACATTAACAGGTACCATGTGATCACCCATGGTGATCTTGGAAGACCCTCACATAAACATACCCTCCCTTCTTGCAATTGATGTATATTTGATCGACCCATCATGTATAATGATATTGGTCACATACTGTATAGTAATTTAACGGCCATTGGCAATGTATTCTCAAAGTGCACAATTTTAGATAAAATTTCTAAAAAAAATTTTAGATAACAAAAAAATTTCTATTACCTCAAAATTTTGATAGAACCATGTGGATGTGCAGTGCACAATTTTAGAAAAAGTTTGAGCTTTTATATTTTGAGAGTCTTATATAATTTGCTATTTGAAAAAAATACAATAATTTTATATTTACTAATCAATTAAATCTAGAACATATTTTCAAATTAATAAGTATTTTAATAATTGGTTAGTCATGAGACAATATAGTACTCTTGTATTGTAAATTTTTTTTCCAACCTAAAAGACACTTTTTTATATAAAAAATTATTACTTAAATGGGAAAAAATTATGGAAAAAATTATGTTTAAAAAATTTGTGCTTAAAATTCCATCCTCAAGTTCTATATTATTACCACTAGTTTGAAATAAAATTCAAATTATTTGGAGTCTCCTAACTATGCTGATGGGTCTGGTCACGATACAGGCCAATCCAGTCACGACGTGGGCCGATTCGACAGCTAGTCTGTTACCCAGCGATGTCCAATGTGAAGCAAGACCCAGAATTCATCGAGTTAACCCATCTGCTGCGAACAAGCCCGGGAGAATCAACGATTCAAGTCCGAGAATAGCCTTTGCAGTCCAACCAATCGTGGCAAAGTCTACCATCCACCTCAATTATAGCAGTCTACAAGCGCAGAAAGACGTCGCGCAATAGGTCCCACCCAATATCATTGGCGATCAACCATGGTGAATTACCGTACCCACCGACAAATGGCAACCTAGCCAACCTACGTGAGAAACAGCTTGGCCCATGTCAACCACTACCCACTGCGGTCACGTCACCATCACAAAATGACATCTAACAATAGGGGCTTCCATTAACACCTTAACGGTCAACCAATCCCAATGGGACACCTGTCACGAGCATTGGTGCAAAAATCTTTTTCATGAAGTATTACAAATCCCCCTCCCGACCGCAAGGAAGGGGAGTGGGATTTTTTACACAAGCAAGGAAAAGATAAAGAACTCACGTAGAGGAACCAAGTTCTCCTACTCTAACACAACTCTTCATTCTCTTAACCAAGCCACTTCCTACCAAGTGTGGCTTAGTGAGCCACTTACCGAGTGCAATATATCAGAGCCTAATCCTCCCTCTCTCTAAGTCGTTTCCCATCGAATACATCACAAAAGTTCAAGCCTTTTCTCACATCCTCGCATACATGCATCATCGCACCCTCTCACGTCTCGTACATCTTTCCATTTCCTAAAGAAAAATTTTTCACTTGAGTATTAGAGGATAAACCAAGAAATGTGTCTCGCTAATCCTTTGACCTCTTATTTGTTATTTATGGTGCGCAGGTTCCAAATTAATAGGGATGGAGATCAAATTCTCTCCAATTCGACCCATAATGGATAATCGAGTGGCTCCCTAATTCGTACAATAACTCGAATCTTGGGACGTATTATTGGCATCTTCTGTGGAAAAGATGTAAAGTCTAAACCATCAATCACCACACTCAAAAGAGAAGAGTTAATATGGTTAACACCAGAGCGCAGGCCAGTATGCCCATCAGGGATACTGACACTTAAGGCGATGACCCCTCTACGGGTAGCCATGCAGGTGAGCTTCTTGAACAAGATATTCGTGTACTAACTTCCTAGATGGGAGATGTAGTTAAAATACTCCAGAGGATCAACAGTCATCTGGATGAGTAATAGCTGGGGGCTCCTGCCCCCACTATACAAGCGTGAGGTTCAAAGAAGAAGAGCCGAAAGTTGAAGAAGCAAGTCGAGAAGACCCCACGGCCCGTCAATGCTTGGGCCTAGGAGGCCTCGAACAGTAGGGCTTGGACCGACCGAAGGGTCACCCAAGCCACGGGACACGAGAGGAAAATCCAGAGCGGCGGAACCCTTGCTACTCTTGTAATGACCAAAGGTCGTCAATCTAAGGAGAAGGTTCCTGCAGCACGCGACCACCACGAGATAGGAGCCACGTGTGCATGTACCCCTCCCCCAATCACTCGAAGTTGAGGACCTTTCTCAATGCAAATAGAGTCGCATCCACCTCTTACATGGACAAGAAAGTGGAAAAGATCAGGCAGCGAGTCTTCAAGGGAGTTGCTAGTGGAAGAATCGTAGACCTGCGGAAGTTGCCATTTGTAGTGGAGATTCATGCACAGCCTCTCCCCCACAAATTCAGAACACTAGCCCTTGAACCATATGATTGGAGTGCCGATCCAATGGATTACTCGGACCACTTTCGCACACTCTTGAGATTCCAGAGCCCAAGCAAGGCCGTGATATGTCAATACTTCCGGTTGACCCTCAAAAGGAACGTGCGCCTCTGGTTTTGCAATTTTGATCCGAATTCCATCTAGATGTTTTAGGAGCTTTCCGATTGCTTCCTCTCCCAGCTCGCCTCTAGCTGAAGAGAGGAAAAGAAACCATGGCACCTAATCTAACTTTTGCAGCGACAAGACGAGCGCCTAAAGCGCTTCCTTGCTTGCTTCACCGCAAAGGCCCAAAGGGTTTTCTGGCTCACTGACCAAGTGAAGCTTAGTGCTTTCATTGCCACTTTAGAACCGGGTGATTTCTTTAAGCACTTAGCCCACCAGAATCCTCAGACTTTCCGAGAGGTAGATATAATCGTTTGAGCCTATATAACGGCCGGGGAGGCCAACGAAGCTAAGTGCCCAAAGCGCATGGACCGACCATTGGAGAGGCCGGCAAGTGAGAAAAAGAGGACCGTACAAGCAGTTACGATGGTGCCAAGTGTCCAAACCACAAACCCAAACTCCCCTGACCGACACGCGCACCAATATCCTTATATAGATCTGGGATGAGAAATTCCTAAAGTGGCCTAAGGCTCCAAGAAACCCAGAGGCAGGAGACCAGATCGAATACTGTACACTCCGCCGCACGCGTGCCCCCATTTGGCGACGATAAAGGAATCGGGAGTCAGGTAAAAACCCTGCTTGGAGAATGTCTCCATGTTCCCTTGAATTTCGACAAGCTGATTCTTCTCCTCCTTCACCTCGTCAGCACTCACCTCCTTCTGAAAGAAGTCACCAACTGGACCCCACTCGTTAGGTATCTCCGACTCTGGAGGGGCCCTTAAAAAGAAAAAGCGGTTCTTTCAGTTCTTCACAGAGTCGGGGTTTGTTCCTCGAAAGTGGAAGCCGATGTGAGGAGACATCAAGACTCAATCCTTTAACTCAGAGAAGCAAAAGATCACATTCACCGAATTAGACCCGAACGCATAGAAATGAAGACGAGCAAAGACACACAGGGTAACCAGGTATCAAAGAGTATTGGGGTGAAGCTGTGCGATGGGAACCCCCAGCTTCTCAATGATCCCATATAGTTCAAGCTACAAGGGGAAGCGAAGCCCTCATCTTAGATGATGCTCGTAGATGGTGATGAAACCCTCTGGGGTGCGTTAGCCCTTCCAATTTGACGTAGAGGATGCCCTAAATGATGGCCGTGAAGAAGAGGGAGAACTTTTCTATTCAGCGACTTCACTAGGAGTCACAAAGGAACTCGAATGCAGCAACCCATCATTGCATGGGAAAACGTTGTCAAACCTAAATGATGGCTAATGTCTATTCAGCGTATCACTAGGAGTCACTCAGAGCAGAATCTCGACTATCACACCCCATTTAATGCGGCGATTCTAGTCATTGGAGGCGGCAACAGTAGCCTTTCCAGAGCTCAAAACTAAAAGGAAAATGAGTTGCTCAAACAACAAATGACAATAAACCAATTGGTCAATCAAATAAGGGAATTTTATTACATATTTTCACTAATATGTTTTCTTTATATAGGGAGGTAACCAGTGGTCGTAGAGTACAACTATCTACCCCCTTTGGGCCCTGAAGGATCAGGAGTCATAAACTTTGTCAGTTCCGTGCATGTCATGGCAACCGAATTTCGAGAGTCCAAGAGGCAAATGCAAAAGCCTGGTTTCGCCAATGAAGCTATCCTCTAACTAAGTCAGATACCTTCCTGGAATCTCCATTCTAGCAAAGGGGCTAGCTCCTCTGGTCTGATTCTTGACCTCAACTTAGCTGCTTACTGCACGTGAATGACATGTTCCTCCCTGAGCCGGGCGCCGATGTTGCCGGAGCTCCTCCTGAAGAGCAAGGATTCCATTTCGAGCCTACAATTTGGGATCAACTAGCTATGATGTTGTCACCTCTACCTCCGACCATGCCTTTTCGAAGTGAGCTACTCATACCTGAGTATGCTCGACCTCTCCAACAGCAACCTACAATTCTCCATGGTATCCCCACTACCCCTACAATTCTCCCAAATATTGTACCCGTAGCATGCTCATACTATCTCCGATACCCATTTCCAATGATATGCCAGATATCATTTTCTACGATGGTCCCTAGATTATAAACATCCCTCTCGACTAACTGTACGAGATAATAAGAATTTGAATATCAGCTCAATTTGAGATCAACACTGTACGAGATAATAAGAATCTCCCTAGACCTTAGTCGACCATAGTGAACCAAAGGATGTGTATTTACGCCTCAACTGGAGCCAATAAAACACAAGAATGTAATATAATCAACAATAGATGATGCAATCATCCATGGTATCCCCACTACAACTCTCCGAGACTTCTAACATGTTCGGAGGTTACACCCGATCATCAAAAATACGATGCTCATACCATCTCCGATCAAAGGTCGTATTTATCATCCTCACCAATAATATTCCCCACTATATCATTCTCTCTCCGATACGATGGTGACTTTTCTACGATGGTTATAAAACATCCCTCTTTCAATATCAACGACCTCAATCTTCCGGAATGGAATCAGTATTGGAAAAGTATAGACTACTTTACAATCTCACGGACTCTCATTCATCCAGTTACTGTAAAGTCTTCGCACACTCTCCTTTACTTATCCATAGAGTGCAAACAAAACATACGCACACCACTGTGATTAACGCGAATAATCATTTATCGGGTTTCATCAATGAGATACAGGAATCATCACATAACCGATTAATATTATTTCAAGCATGCCAATAAACAATGGTAATCCCCTAGAATCCGACCTCAACGATGATTGGGGATTTTTCTGGTCCATATGTCAGCTAGAACGGCCAGCATAATCATGATAACAATCAGTATAGATTTCGCTGAATCCGAATATCTCAGAATCCACACAAGGATACTACCAATACAACTAATGAGGTACTCAACAATTATAGAATATCACAAGAAAACTCCTGACTATGTTGACCTTCGACCAAAATCTATGGTCCACAGAGACTTTGCCAAACAAGGTACAGACGTCTCCGAGCATGCTCATCATGCTCATCTTCCGACTCTACCAGGTACGGAAGATACCTCACATGTCAAAGCCAACATCTCTCGCCATGATATTCTCGATATCATGATCTATGATGTTCACATGGCCATAAGTATCCCGCCGAGCTAGGCAATGTACCTCAACACCACCAAGATACAGAAATCAGTATCAAAGAATTGTAGACCACATTTAAGTACCATAGCCTCCCATTCGACCAGATATTTAATTATTTTCATACACTCTCCTCAACCTTGACCGTAGGAAGCCAACGAATTCAAATACTCACACACCAAGTATAACGCAAGAAAACTTTGCAACGTCAACAATAGAACATCGTTCGGTGCTAACCAGAGACCGTTCTCACGCCACCAAATTTAACACAAAGGAATTTCTCACGGATCGAAAAAGGACAGACGAGAACCAGGAACAACATATTTACACCAATTTAAACATTATATAGTCCTCCATTCTTTTTCGCTATATGAATCCTATAACCGAAACCATATATTACTTATCACCTGCGGACAATCCTATTATTGCTAAATCTAATTCATTCATTCAAATTCGTCTAATAATATTCAATGAAACTATATAACAACCTCAACCACGCTTTATCAACTTATATTCTAAAATATGTACCCACATATTTACCATCACATAATACGCTAGTATTTGTTTTACCGATTATAATATTCCTTCATATATATATATATATATATATATATATATATATATATATATATATATACACATCACCTACATACCAATGTTCAAATATATATAATTACACAAATATATATATATATATATATAGTACAAATAGACACACACACATGGCCACTCACAGCCAATATACGTATGCACACCAGTAGCACAGCACACAAGGCAGCAACACTGCCCGTAGCTTCCACACACGCACTCACCCTCACGCCCATAGCCGTTCTCTTTCTCTCTAACCCACTCACGCACAGTAGCAGCCCACAGCCGCACACACCACAACAGCACATAGCTGCACACCGTACACACACACACCCATGCCATAATACATATACACACAATGCCGCTTATACGCTGTATACGTCCTACCCACTGCCTATTTTTCTCTATTTTTGAACCCCAGAGCTAGATTCAGAAGGCGAAATAGAGCCAGTTTCAAACAAAACTTCATGCTCTATTTTCCCCAGTTTTTACTTATACATGAATCAAAGAAGCCGAGGAGTACGCCATCCCAATTTTCATCTTCTAACAATTAGAAAATGGCATCTTTAGCATAAACCTACTGATTATTGCATCTCAATCTCACAATTTCTCACCACTCAAGCCGTAGGCTCTGTTTTTACCCAACTTTTTTATTTTTTAATCGTTTCCACACAATCTCCACAATATACCGAATTTCAATTAGCATTATGAAAATTGAGGGAATGAAGAATCGAATTTGTAAGCAAAATGATAAACGACAATAAAAATAGGAAATCACTTGCAAACAGAGGAGAACGACATTATGGGGATTTCATTTGCCTGAACTGTAATACGGCTAGGGTTTAGTGGTAGCGGCTGTGGTGGTGATGGCAGCCAAAACCTACGACGGTGGCGTTGATTACAGTGGCGGTGGCGACTTCAAAAATCACGGCAACACTCCCTTTGGCTACTTTGGCTCGGGCGTAGCTTTCCTCCCCCCTTCCCTAACCCTAAACCCCCTTAAATAATAGGAACGCCGATTGGGGTTTCCGCCGAAACCTTCCTCCTTCGCTGCGCCACCCTTCTCTCTCTCTCTCTCTTCTCCCCTCCTTCCTCTTCCCTTCCTTCTTTTCTTTCTTTTTCTTCCTTTCCTTCCTTTTTACTTTTCTTTTTTTTTTCCTCCGTCTGAATATTATTATTATTATTATTATTATTATTATTATTATTATTATTATTATATATATTTATATTTATAATTATTTATATTTTATTATTATTACTCACTATAATTAATAATATTTATTATTATTTATATTTATTACTGTTATTAAAGATATTAATTATCTGATCATCCTTACATAATATTTAAACTTTTAATTAATTATATATATGTTTATTTATTTTATTTTCAGTCAATAAATTTGATACACTAAGATTATCTAATATTAATTCATTTAGGTTGCTTTGTAATTAATTTAATCTAACTCACTAACTGGTCTAAATTTAAGTTGATAGTCTAATTATTTAAACCTAAAAGTAATTAAAAATAATTATTAAAACTTAATTTATCAATTTTTATTTTCTTAAGATAATAAAAATATTTGGAACATTACAGGCTAGCACCGCAGCTTGCTCCATGGCGCCAACGGCAGTTGTTGCCTTTTGAGCCCCCAGATTTGAAGGGTCAGAAGGAAGCACCTTGACGGCCTCAACCACCTCAGAAGAAAACGCATCAACAATGATAGTTTCCCCAAAAGGAGGCTCCTTAACAGCATCACCTGCCTCGAGAGAAGGCAAGTCGACTATAACAATCGCGTCGGAAGAAGGCTCCTCGATGATCTCGGTGTCTTCTATGGCTGCACCAACATTGTCAGCCCCATCAGCCGAGGTGACATCCACGGCTATAGGAATGCCATCAAGTGGCACCACCATAAGAAGGGGCGACTTAGCTCCACTCACTACAACCACTGCCATTGGCCCAGCTACGACATCCACCGACAACTCCCCACAAGAAGTTTCAATATCGATCAGGACCCCATATTGTGCCAGTATGGGTGCGGGTATCAGCTCGACTTCAGCTTTGACGACACTAGATTCGGGGATCGACACAGGGTCTGCTGTGGTCACGACGCCTTCCATTCCCCCATAGCTAGTGCTTGACCTAGGGAGGAAGGGAGAATAGAAGTCACCTCCTCGAAGTGCTCCCAAATCGTCGTACCATCTGCAACATAGCCTCGTCCTCTCCGGAAGAAGAAGTTGAATCCAAAGAAATGTCGTCCGAAGAGGAGCGACTCTGCTTTGACAGCTGGCCCGATGGATCTCAAGTAACCAACATCCCAACCTCCTCTAACTAGTAAACACCTCCACGGGGTCGTCCCCCATGCCGCCATAGTGAAGGCCACTATAGTCAACCAGTGTCCCTCTCTTGGAAATAATAGCGTTGGCCAGGATTAGGTCCACTAGAGGTCTCTCCTGAGTTTTCTCACTCTCTTCTAGAGACCTTGTCATATCGAGCCACACTTTTTTCTCACTCTCTCTTGAGCTAGGTTATACGCGACGGTATGAAGGTACTCCAATCATAAAGCCATGTACAAAGAAACGAAGACAAATTTCTAGAAGCACAAAGACAAATAATAAGTAGTTCCATTCATTAAATTCTTTTAAAAAGTATAAAACTTACATCGGTAAAGGTACATGGTAGAAGAAACAATGTAAAATATATGGAGTAAAAGACCGACAGCATCTACTTGGAAATTGGTTCAGAAAAAACACGTGTTGGGTGGACAGCCACAGATAAAATACCATGTGGACATTGTCTACCTACCCATGGAATGTACCCAACCAAAGACCAGGCGTCATGGAAGGCGAGTAGGAAGCAATTCTTTGAAGGAGAAACAAAACATCGCCATCAATGTCAGTGAAGTTTCCAACACAAAGGCTCCACCTCCAACAAGCTTCTGCAACGACCGCCAAAGAAGGGGTCAAGGGCAGGGCCACTTCCCAAGATCCGAGAGGATCCTGGAGAGCACTTGTTGTGGGAGATCCCTTCAAAAGAGAATGTTCGAACATCAGCCGGAGGTGGAGAGAAAAAAGGGACCCTACTACTGAGTTGTTGAGCATGGCGGCACGAGAACAGCCAGAGTAGGGTTCGGGCGGCAAGAGAATAGCCTGAGCAATGGCAACATTGTAAGCACCAAGCGCATCTTCAAATCTCCCAAAAATCCACCCGACCAAGGTGCGAAACAATGTGAGGCCCTGAGCAACTTTGAACTCCTGTATCACTCTATTGGTGTGAAGGTGAGCCTTGGTACGAAGAGTAATATGCTCCTCCATTTATAGCTGTGGAAGAAAGATGGCAAGCTCCCTATGAAAGAGTGCATCCGCTGATGACCGATAAGGAGTCAACACCAAGTTTTGGCTAAAAAAAAAATCTTTCCAAACAGAGCAATAATCTCTACGGAAAGTTGCAAGACGCCTTGGAAAGGAGGGTATCCCTCTGGAACTGGCGGCAGAAGCATCTCGAAAAGAGACTCATGAATAGGCTTATCACGTAATGTCATATCGTCTGACATGCTGGAAACCAAAGAAGCCCAAGTCCCCAACATGGGTGGCTAGGGATGGGTTCAATTACAACACGGGCCAATCCAGTGATGACATGGGTTGATCCGACAACTAGTCTGCTAACCAGCAAAGTAAGACCTAGGAACCGTCCAGCGAACCCATTTGCTGCAAACGGGCTCCAGGAGAATCAATGGTCCAAGTTAGAGAATTGCCTCTGCGGCCCAACCAATCACAACAAAGTTTACCCTCTACCTCAACGATAGCACTCTGCCAGCACAGAAGATACCAACACAATAGCTCCATGCCAATAGTGATGGCTGTCAACCATAGGAAACCACCATACCCACTGACCAATGGTAGCCTAGCTAATCCACACGAAAAATAGCCAGGCCTATGTCGACCACCACCCATTGTGGTCATGTCATCACAAGTCAACATCTGAGAGCGGTGGCTCCCGTCAGTACCCCAATGGCTAGCGAATTATGATGGGATATCTGTTACGAGTCTTGTGTCAAAATTTTTTCCATGACGCACTATAAATCCCTCTCCTAACTGCAAGGAAGGGGAGAGGGATTTTCGAGCACACAAGTAAGGAGAAGAGAAAGAACTCACGCAGAGGAACCAAGTTCTCCTACTCTGACACGGCTATTCCTTTTCTTAACCAAGCTACTCCCTACTAAGTGCACCTAAATGAGCCACTCACCGAGTGCGACATATTAACCCCAATCCTCCTCTCTCGCTGAATGCATCATAGGAGTTTAAGCCTCCTTTCATATCCCCTGCTTACATGCATCATCGTAGCTTCTCACATCTTCCTTATATATTTCCATTCCCTGAGAACGATTTCTAATTTGAGCGTCGGAAGATAAATTAGGGAGTGAGTCCTGTCAATATTCTAACATTTTATCTGTTATTTGCAATGAGTAGGTTCCAAATTAATAGAGACAAATACCGAACCTGTTCTAACTCAACCAGTAGTGAAAGATCGAGTGATTTTTCTAATCAATACAACGACTCAAATCTTGGGACACATCATGGAAAATGCATATTTTCTATATATTTCAATTATTTTATTATCAAATCAACATTAAAAAAAACTTAAACTTAGACTTTTACAATATTAAGTTTGTATGAGGTAAAACATTTGATGTAAATGACAATAAAAGTGTAAAGCAAAGTAAATGTTTATTTTAGACTTATGTAGATATGTGAAATGCATTAGATTTAACAATATTATAAATTTTTTTGGAAGGCTTAATACGAGTTGCAATAAAAAACTCTTACTGTTTAGAGTTATAGTACAAAATTATTATTAAATATGAAATAATTATAATATCATGATTATAATAGAAATTACTTTAAAAGTGTTATGCATTATTTTTATCAAAATTAGTATATCTGAATACTAATTAATATTTTTTGATTTACTTATTTAATATTTTTGATAAACTTTTACATATGAGATATTTTAGTATGTTATTTAGTTTAAAATATAATTATTTTGATATGGATTTAAACGATATAAAATAGTAAATTAAATGAAAAACTAAAATACCTAAAAAATTTTAAATTTAATGTAAAAACAAAATGCAGGACAGCTAATATCATTTAAGACTTGTTTGACAGAGAAAACGGTCACGTAGAACTCAGAAAGATAATTAAAAAGTTTCCAAAAATTAAAGATTTTCCGGATCGTTTTCTGACGTGGAAATTTTTACCGTTGTGAGAGAGCCCAATTGATGTCCATTAACCTGCCCACAGCATTGCTTGTTCTCTCTCTCACCGGCATTTTCTCTCATCCTACTTTGCATCGAGGAAGTAAGAGAGCACGTCTTAAATCACTCTCATCTCCTGCTCTCTCACCCTCTCTCTTAATGGCGATTCATCTTTCGTCGGTTCTATTGGGCATTCAGGAAGCAAGAGTGCACGTATTTATTCAGGTTGATTTTTTCCAAATTTATTCAGGTTCGTACTTTCGTGTATTTTTTATTTGCCATGGTGACTGATTTTTCTTTTTTATTCTGGATAATTTCGAATCTTGGGTTTCAAAGATCAACTTTGATTTTGAGATAGCAAATCTTTGTTAGTTGTTTTATTAAGGTTGATATTAATACGTCTTCTTCCTTCGTTAGCTACAATGTCGTTGTCACAAAAAACTTTGGCGATTATTTATTTATTTGTTCATTTGCTTCTGGATATTTCTGAATTATGGTTTTAGTCTATCTATCTTGGCAATATTTTTTTAACTTCAATACTTTCATTGGTTTGATTGGAAACATTGACGTCTTCTGAGAGTTTTTTCTGTCTTTCTTCCACTTTGTCGTTTCTTTTTTTCACTTCTGGATACTCCACAATTCGGGTATCAGCCAATCAATCAGGCAGTATTTGTTTTCACGTCTCTGTTTTCATTGATTTGATTTCAATATTCACACCTCCAGATAGTTTATGTTTGTCCTTCTTCCACGTTGTGGTGTTTTATTTTTCTATCGTGATAGTAAATTATCACCCCAGATTTTATTACTTCTGTATATTTTTGTTATGTTGATATTCATGATGTTGGTATTGTTGACTTGGGTAATCTTTAGTTTTATTAATTGAACCGCTTGATTGTTTTAAATTTCATCGAGATTGGCATAATATGCACAGTAACATTGAATCAGAAATGGATTTATTGTCAGTTTCTTAGCAGGTCCCAACCTACTAGTTGATTTAAATACCCCTTACTAAAGAAAATTTGCATTGAAAATGTGGATTTCGTTGTCAGTTACTTTTTCAGAGGTCTCAATAGAGAAGAAATGATTTATATTCTATTCATATTTTTACTATTTTGACTGTTTATCACTGGACATGTACTTGATTTTTTTTTTTTTTTTTTTTGTAGGGGGTCTTTTCCTTCCCTTTGTTATTGATTTGAAAGAATTCTTATAGATGGAAGAATCAGAGTTGCCGCTGTTTGGCTTTGTCATGAATGCCCAAGCGACTGTTAACTTGTTCAGTGACAATAAGCATGGGGAATGGCATTATGGACCAGTCGAAAAGGTATCATTCTTTTCAAATCTTCAGTTGATGCTACTTAATTGGCAGAAGGCATGGGTGTTGCCTAATTCTACGAATAATAGTAGCTCTAGCAGCAGAACTCTCACAGCTGTTCTCATATTTTGATTGTTGTGAGGCAAGGGCTGCGATTGCTATGCTTGGAGGAATTCTTTGGTTTTTATCCAAATATTGGATGCTTCAAGCCATATCTTTTTTTAGTTTAGGTGGCAGCATAATCCCAATATATTTCTTCCCATGAAAGGAAATAAGGAGACAGTCACGCAACTGTTGTTTATGCAATTATAGGTACACTACACATTATATGTAGTGCTTGGTGAAGTTTGCTCAGATGGATTAGTTATTTAATTGTTTGATTCTTTTGTCTTTATTTCTCCAATTTCTTGTTATTGTTTGCCTGTGCATAATTTGGTATTTAGTTTGATAACATGCTAGTTAGTTAATTACTTGATTTCATAAACAAAGGTTACTTGTTATGCTTTAATTAATAGATTACTTGTTTATGTTTTACATGATTCCTCGCCATCGCAAGGCGACAACTGATACCATTAGTTGCCGCCAATGATCGATGTGACAAATCTCGACTTGTCACATGTCGGAGATTCCCTCGCCCAAGGTTCTCTACCATGGAGCCTATAAATATCCTCTCCTTCTACAGGAAAGGGGACCGATTCCTGATCACCGATTTCTGGACTCAATTCTTGGTTCTCGAATCAATCAAAAGTCATCGACCCTAAAAGCCTCTATCGAGCAATCCTAGTGAGCCACTCCCTGTTGAGAAAAGTAGAGACCAGACCTCTTTGAGATCTAACCAAGACACATAATCTAAAGGCTCCCTAATCCACTAGAAAACCCAGACCTTGGGATGCAATATTGGCACCGTCTGTGGGATTAACAAAAAGTCTAACCTCACACTTCAACATTCACCCTCTTACGCAAGAAATGGTCAACACCAGAGAACAAACCAGCGCGCCACTGAGAGACACCGCCCCCCGCAGCGACGACCCCTCAGTGGGTAGCCGTGCGGCGAGCAGCCAGAGCCCAACGTGCACATGTTGACCATTGATGTAGGTGACATGAAGCAAATTCTTCAAGCGTTGTGCGCTCGGACGGGAACGTAGTGGATGGGGGCTCCTCCCTTGTCGTCCTAGGCATTAACCTCTAGACGAAGAAGGCACGGCGCGAGGGGCCCCACGGTAAGGACAAACTAGCTTGATGACGCCGAGGCCCAGGCGGCCTCAGGCAGTAGGGCCCAGATGACGTCCGGGAGCCCTCTTGGCAAGGATGCCCGCGGAAAGCTTAGAGAGGCGGAACCCTTTCAACTCCCGCAGTGACAGGAGGCCCACAACCGCGGGCTTGTGCAGCATGTGGTGTCACGAACCCAAGCCAAGCAGGTCAATTTAAATAATTAATTATAATTTCTAAAATCTAAAATCCCAATAAATTTTAAAACCAATAATACCAAGTCCCAAAATTCGGGTGTGACAAACCAAATATACACTCAACAAATTTAAAATCATCACAGGACCTCATCGAACAATAGTCCGAGCAAAATAAATACGACCTGCTCTACAATCATCGTAAGGGAGATAATAATCCGACCCAAAAATCATAATCAAACATAACAAAATATTCAACTATTCCCAATATATAGCAATAAGCCCATATCCGGCCAATTCCATAATCCAAATATAGCAAACACCAATATGAACTATAACAAAACTGAACTCACCAAATCGGACGAATATCTGACCGATCATGTCTGAACTCCTGTACTGCATCCGAACCTTCTACTCTGAAGGGACAAAACAGAAAAATGAGCCTAATGCCCAGCAAGTATCATATTTAGTCAAAAGAAGTCCAATAAATCAGAGAGAATGTCAAATGGGTGAAAAATCCAATCAAATTCCAAGATAAATCCAAATCGCCGATAAAACGAATCCAACCGAAATCCAAGATCCAAATTTCAAAATTCAATGGTAGTCTCGTACTCAATCAAAATGTCCAAGTCCAAACAAATGTCCAAATTTCCAAAATAGTCCTCGCCGACGTATATATATATATATATATATATATATATATATATATATATATATATATATATATATATATATATATATATATATATATATAAACAAAAACATAGGTGATCCGAACCACTTCCGAAACCGATGTCGATCGGAGTCCAAATCCGAGTCCGATTCCAAATCCAAATCCAAATCCAATGCCCGATCAGCTTGTGATCTGAGGCAGAATCCGATAGCCGGATGCCGAGTCCAAGTCCAAGTCCAAGTCCAATGCCCGATCAGCTTGTGATCTGAGGCAGAATCCAATAACCGGATAATCCAATAGCGTGTGCAGATACCGAAGCAGCATCGCGACAGATATTACAAAGGTTCGGATCAAAACATATAATCAAAATCTTTTGTACGAGACATACCAAGCCCAATCATAGGCAAAATCGGCGAAACTCAAATCCAAGTCCAAAAATCCATATCCAAATCAAAGTCCAATTCCAATCAATGCAAAAATACAAATTATGCACCAAATTTGGGTTCTCATTATTTAAAGACTAGCTTGAGGAAGGGTTACACATAATCCCGGTAACCTTAGGCCAAAATCCATGTATTATGTACCCATAGATAAGGTTGCTCACTATGTTTTGCCACCCGCGGCTTTGGGTGCATTCCTCAAGTTTGTCAGATATATTAGGACGTCCGAATATATTCTAAGGTCAAATCAAATCATCCAAATGGGAAGGGTCACTACTCAAAGCCTTTCCTGCCGGCGGAAAGGGATTTCCAAATAACAGATAATCTCCCCGTCGGGAGCTGGCCAGAATCAAATAATCCAAATCCAAATGTAGTGACCACAACCCGGCACGTGCATGTGACTGCACGGCCAATGCAAATTTCGTGTACATTTTTATTACAGATACTGATATAAATATACATCGAGTCCAATAAATTATTCGAATTTTCAGAAAATTATTAAACTCTCCAAAATCATAAAACCCAATCCAACAATCACCAAAATATTCAGTGAACTACATATGCATGTCCAGAATAAATAATTCAGGCATATAAAAATACATGCATGTTAGTAAAAATCCAAACAGTATCCAAAATATATCGGAATTGAAATTAGACCAAAGAGGGGGTTTACAGATACTTGCCTGGACCTCATACTTTGCAGATCTGAAGAAAGGATGTCCCGAAGTGCTCCAATCACCACTTTCTCTCTACACTGTTGTGCGACCTCTCTCTCTCCTCCGTGCGCTCCTCCGCGCACGGCCGTCTGCTGGCCGTTGCCGGCCGCCGCTCCACCTGCTTGGTCGCCGTCTGGCCGTCACCAGCCTCCTCCGCACCACCCAGCCACCGTCGACGCCGTTAAACGGCCGTCTCTCTCTCCCCACGCAATTTCTCACCGTCGATCTCCACCGCATCGATTTCCTCCACAATCGCTGCCGCCCCAATCCACCATCGCCACGGCCTCGGCTAACGACCGCCACGGCTTCACCCGCAACCCCCGGGCCGTCACCGTCGCCGCGATTCTTCCTTCTCCTCCTCCTCTTGCGACTTCGCCACCGATCTCACTCTCTCGTAGCTTTCGCCGCAAGCCATCACCACCACAGTTGCCGCCGACAACCACCGCCACCGTGCCGTCCTCGCCGCACGCCGCCGTCGCCGGCAGCCTCACCCTTCTCCTTCTCTCTTCTTCTTCTCCGCCGCTGAAACCCTACTCTCTCTCCCCGATATCTCTTCTCTCCTCCTTTCTTTTTCTTTTTCCTTTTCTTTCCATCCTTATCTCCTTCATCCTCACAGGACCTCATCGAACAACCCTTCAGACGGTATAAATGTGACCTGATCTACAATCATTGTCAGGGAGGTAATAATTCAACCCAAAAATCATAATCAAACATAACATAATATTCAACTCTTTTCGAAATATAACAATAAGCTCATATCCGGCTAACTCCATAATCTAAATACATCAAATATTAATGTAAACCATAATAAAATTGAAACTCACCAAAACGGACGAATATGATCGATCACGTTTTTACTCCTGTACTGCATCTGAATCTTCTACTCTAAAGGGACAAAATAGAAAAATGAGCCTAATGCCTAGCAAGTATCATATTTAGTCAAAAGGAGTCTAATAAATTAGATGAGAGGTCAATGGATGAAAATCCAATCAAATTTTAGAATAAATACAAATCGCTGATAAGACAAATTCAACCGAAATTTAAGATCCAAATTTCAAAATCCAATGGTAGTCTCGTACTCAAATCAAATATCCAAATCCATATAAATGTCTAAATTTTAAAAATAGTCCTCGTCATGACGTATATATATATAAATATATATAACCAAAACAGAGGTGATCCGAACCAATTCCAAAACCGATGTCGATCCGAGTCCAAATCCAAGTTCGAGTCCCAGCCCAAATCCAATGCCCAATCAGCTTGTGATCTGGGGCAGAATCCGATAGCCGGATGATCCAATAGCGTACCCAGAGACCGAAGCAGCACCTCGACAGATATTCCAACGGTCCGGATCAAAACTTATAATCAAAATCATTTATACGGGACATACCGAGCCCAATTATAGGCAAAAATTGACAAATCTCAAATCCAAGTCCAAAAATCCTTATCCAAATCATAGTCTAATAACAATTAATGCAAAAATACAAATTATGCACGAAATCTGGATTCTAATTATTTAAAGACTAGCGTGAGGAAGGGTTACACATAATCCCGGTAACCTTAGGTCAAAATCCATGTACTGTGTACCCATAGATAAGGTTGCTCACTATGTTTTGCCACCCGCGACTTTGGGTGCATTCCTCAAACTTGTCAAATATATTAGGACGTCCGAATATATTCTAAGGTCAACTCAAATTATCCAAATGGGAAGGGTCACTATTCCAAGCCTTTCTTGTCGGCGGAAAGGGATTTCTAAATAACAAAATAATCTCGCCGTCGGGAGTTGGCCAGAATCCAATAATTCTAATCCAAATGTAGTGACTACAACCGGGCACGTGCATGTGAATTGCACGACCAATGCAAATTTGGTGTATATTTTCGTTACACATACTGATATAAATATACATCGAGTCCAATAATTTTTTCGGGCTTTCAAAAATTATGATAAATTCCTAAAATCGAAAACCCATATTTAAAACATCCAAATTAGTCAATAAACTACACATGCATGTCCAAAGTAAATGAATTAGTCAGATAAAATTTTATGCATATTAGTAAAAATTTCAAACAGTGGCTAAAATATTTCAGATATTAAATTAGACCAAAGAGAGGGTTTACAGATATTTGCCTGAACCTCATACTTTGCAGATCTGAAGAAAGGATGTCCCGAAGCACCCGAACGGCACCATTTCTCTCTCTGCCGTCCCACGGCCCTCGCGCTGCCCATCTCTCCTTTACGTCTTTCTCTCTTTTGCGTGAAGCTTCACTGGCGATGCTGCCGGTGCTCAACATCGTCGGCCGACCTGCCGCAGTGTCGACCTGCCACTGTCGGCCTTCCCAGTGTCATCCCATCGGTGCCCATGCCGTTATTCCACCGTCTCTCTCCTGCTGCATGCACTGCCATGCTCAACCCGCGTTCCCCCTCTCTTCGAAGCTTCTGCCACGCACCACCGCTACCCACAGCTGTTAACGATCATTGAAGAGCGACCATAGCCATCACCGACCACCCACGACTATTTTTTTTATTTTTATTTATTCCAAAATCCAAATAAATATTTGGGCGACAACACGGGCACACCCTAGGTTCAATTTGTTAATATTGAATTAATTTTGTCACGTCCAATTTGTTCAAAATTATAATTAATATTAAATTAATCCGAACAAAAAAATTTGAGATATTACACGAACATCCTGATACATATTAGGGATAAAAAGTTCTTGAAGTGGTCCAAAGTGCCGAAAAACCTAGAGGCTAAAGACTAAACAAAGTACTGCCACTTTTACCGATCTCTGGGATATACCACGGAGGATTGCTGGACCCTTGCAGAATGAGATAGAAGACCTGATCCACCGGGGTCATCTCACACGATTCCTAAAGGGCTCGGGGCAGGCCCCTAGGGCTTCCAAAGGTGAAGCGAGCGAGCCAGTAAGAAACCGTACCGCTGCCAGCGTGATCAGCATGATTTCAAGCGTGCCGGCCAAGAGTAGTCGACAGGGATGACCTGAGCGCGCTTCCAGCAGCAAGAGAGCGAGAGTAGAGGCTAGGGGTGATGTCATTAGCTTTAATAGTGACGATATGACGCATGTAAACTGCCCTGATTCTGACCCTCTTAGCTCTCATTTCGGACAGTATACTTGATTACCAATTGAAATGAGTTTTTGTTAATAATAAAAGTTCTAAAAATTTACTGTATCTTGATACATTTTTTAAACTTGGGTTGAAAAAGAACTAGATGAGAATGGCCGAATGCCCTCTATACGGCTTGGACAACAAACCCATACCCGTGCAAGGGGAGATCCAATTGGAAGTTACGTTGGGAACTTACCTACGTATTGCCATGCGAGAATTGACGTTACTTGTCGTCAACTTGCCTTCTGTCTACAACGCCATCCTAGGAATTAGGCAGGCCATTCCTCACTACCTTCGGGGTTGTAATGTTGATCCCTTATTTAAAAATGAAGTTCCCGATCCTATACGGAGTGGGGGAGGTGCTAGGCGGTCAGGTAGTGGGATGGATCTGCTATCTATCCCAGGTTGCCCTTGCAGTGCCAAACTGACTAGCCGGGGACTTAGATTTTCGTGACGAAGCTACGTTGCAGTAAGTCCAATCGGGTGAGGCGACCGAGATGGTCTCTCTGAACCCCATCGAACCTGGAAAATGCGTGCACATTGGCGGTTACCTGACCGCAATAGTCGGCGGCCTGCTCATAAACAAGGCTTGGTTATCGAATACCCAGATTGGTTCTTAAGGGAGGTCAGGCCGAGTGGAGGTGAAAAGGCTGCTGGACACTGGGTTCTTAAGGGAGGTCCAATACCCAGATTGGTTATCGAATGTCGTACTCGTGAAGAAAAGTAACAGCAAGTGGCGTATGTGCGTCGACTTCATTGATATGAACAAGGCTTGCCCAAATGACAGTTTCCCGCTCCCTTGGATCGATCAGCTGGTAGACCCCATATTTAGACACAAACTTTTGAGTTTTATGGATGCCTACTTGGGCTACAATCAAATAAGGATAGATCCGGACGAGGAGCATCCTTCTTCATGACTGACCTAGGGACGTACTGCTACAAGTTCATACCATTCGGCCTAAAGAATGCTAGGGCAACTTACCAACAACTAGTGAACAAAATGTTCGAAACCTAAATCGGAAGGAACGTGGAGTTGTATGTTGACGATATATACTTGTCAAAAGCAAGGTAGCTGACGACCACGTTCGCAATCTAAAAGTGACCTTTGAGGTACTTCGGGCTCATAAGATGAAGCTTAACTCGGCCAAGTGCGTGCTCGAAATAACCTTTGCAAAATTCTTGGGCTTCATAGTCTCCCTATGTGGCATCGAAACCAACCCAAAAAAATCAGTGCCATCCTCAATATGAACCCCCCGTAGACTGGGAAGGAAGTCCAAAGGCTCGAGAATGACTTGCCGCGCCCTATCACGGTTCCTGGCTAAGTCCGCAGAGAAGTACCTGTTGTTCTTCAAGGCACTTTGAGGAACGAAGGCATCCAGATTCTGATGGACGGATGAGTGCAAAGCAGCGTTGCAAGAATTGAAAACATACTTCGTTAGTCCGCCCCTTTTGAACTCGCCTTTGGACGGTGCTCATCAGGCAACACGAAAGCGCGGGTGTTCCGGACGCTTCCGCGTGGACCCTGAACGTAGACGGGTCATCCACGCAGATAGGTAGCAGAGTCAGAGTCGTGCTCTGGACTTCGAATGGCTCGGAGATAAATATTTCCTTATGCTTGCTTCCCCGGCTACCAACAATGTGGCGGAATACAAAGTTGTTCTCGCAGGGCTCCGACTAGCCAAGGAATACTCTGCGAAGGCACTAGTCGTGCTCAGTGATTCAAAGCTGGTGATCAACCAAATTCATGGAGCCTTCGAGGCGTCGTACCCACAGCTTGCTAAATACCCGGCGAAGGGGAAAACCTAGGTCTGGGCATTCGAGAGCTTCAAAATCGAGCACGTCCCAAGAGCTGAGAACTGGAAAGCTGATCAGTTGGTTAAGGATGTAGCAACGAGCTCCCTGCAACAGTATGCCAAGAGCATGCGGGAAATTCTTGCCGCTCCATGCATCGACGGCCTAGATCAAGAAGGGCTATAGGTAACCAAAGGTGACAACTGGATCACCCCGTACTACAAGTACTTGACGGACAGAATGCTGTTGGAGAACCCTAAAGAGGCCAACCGGGTAAGGAAGACGGTAGGCTGGTGTACGATGATTAATGGTAAGTTATACCTATTCAACACCCTACCTAAAATGCCTAACCCCGGAGGAAGCTGAGTACGCACTAAGCGAGGCCCATCTCGGTGTGTGTACTTGCACGTTGGGGGGAAAAAATCTTGTTTTCGAGATAATGCAACAGGATTTTTTTTGGCCAACGATGAAGTGAGATGTGGAATTTGTTAGAAAGTGCGAAAGCTGCCAAATTCATGGGACTTTGACCCATCAGCCACATTCGAAATTCCATAGCTTGCAATCCCTGTGCTCGTTCGCATAGCGGGGGCTCGATTTCCTTGGGCCAATGCCCTTGGCCTTCAGGCAGAGGAAGTTCCTCATCGTCGGTATCGATTACTTCACCAAGTGGGTCAAAGCGGCTACCCTGGCACGGATAACCAAATAGAATACAATGGAATTTGTCCGGAAGAGCATCAATTGCCGTTTTGGGATTCTCGAGGTTAGAGTGATCGACAACGGAACCCAATTTTTCAGCAAATGGTTCACTAAGTACTGTGCGAGTTTGCGCATCAGGCTAGTTCACAAGTCCATGGCGTAACCTTAAGCTAACAGTTAGGTCAAAGTCACCAACTCGACACTGTTGCACGGACTAAAGACCAAACTTGAGGATGTAGGGGGCTCCTTGGATGACGCGTTGCCCTCTGTTCTCTAGCTGTATTGCATGACCTCGCTCACTCGAGGCTGAGGATCTGATCCTCCAGAGCGTAAAGGAGGAGGTGGTGATCTTCCAGCTCACTCCAGGCTAGAAGGGTCCATTCCTCGCCTCGGCGATTCTCCGAAACGGAGCGTACAAGTTATGCACCAAGGACGGCAATCTGGTCCCTGGACCTGGAACGCCACCCACCTCAAGAAATACTACTAATGATCCAAACGAGGTTAGGTAAGGCGTGCATACACGATGAAGAGTACTTGTACATGTTACGCATTTTCCATTAATAAAATTGTTGCTTTTATATTCCTGTGTGATCGTTCATGTGAATGTGTGTATACATGTTATTTGAAAAAGATAAAATGGCCTAGACTACCCTTAAGTTAGGAGGATCTTCATCTGCCCATAGATCAAAATCTTGGCTCCATGCCAAGCAACCCTCAAGCGGTTATACTCAAATTTCGGCCCCACGCCGAAGGCCCTGAGCGGCCCTAAAACCTTGACTATGTGCCAAGCGACCCTCAAGCAGTCGTACTCGAACTCCAGCCCTGTGCTGAAAGGCCCTGAGCGGCCCTAAATCCTTACGCGATTGAACTACGAACTTTGGCTCAACGCCGAACAGTCCTTGCGCGGCCAAGTGAACAGGCCTAGGGGTTCCGGTTGTCCCTGATACATTGCCTTCAAAACTTTAGGGGGCCTAAACGGTGCCATGTGCGCAACAGCCTAGGACCCCTAGTTCAGCTACTGTGGCCTGAAAACCCAGCCGTCCCTTTAGTGGCTCCGCCGGGCGTGCGACGATGTCCAACCCACTGGACTGAGCATTCCACACCGCGTGAGATGCGACGATATCCTCAACCAAAGGATGAGTACAGCGTAAGAAGGCTCTGAACTCAAGCCTTGGTGACGGTAGTTAAATAGCTTAGCCATTATGAGACAGATTGTAGAACCAAAGAAGATAACTTATGCACAGAAGTGCCGAAAGCCGAAAGCCGGAGAGAAAATCGCATTTCATAATCATATATGGCAAAGGCTACAAGATTGCGCTCGAATGATATTATAAAAAAAAAAGAGAAAGAACTATACAAGTGCTCCGGCTATCCTAGGAGTTTGGAGGACCAGCCCCTTCGAAGAAGTCTGTCAAACGGGAGCCCTCTGAAATCCCGTTATTCCTCGCCGAAAAATCCCCATAGAAGTGCTTGGGAATGCAATAGGCGTAATATGACAAAGACATACAAATGCCGTCTCGGAATCTAATCTCTAGCACTCGGCCATCTCCTCGAGGGAAAGCTGAACCCTGAGGTCCGCCAAGGCGCCGGACCTCTGACCCTCCAAGTCGAAGATTCAGCCTTTTGCAACCTAAAACTCTCCCTTCAGCAGCTCATTATCATCTCTTAACGCCGCGGTCTCACCCTCCATGTGTAGGGCTGCTTCCCGTTCAGTTCCCTCCTGGATCCAGCAAAGCAGATCACACTGTTGGAAAAGTGCCGCACGAATAAAGCATGACGCCTTCGAAATCTGCAAAGAACAAGGAAAAGTAGAGAACTAGCCTAGTTTTGCCAACGAAGCTATCCTCCGGCTATGCCGGATACCTTCATGGAATCTCCTTTCCAGCAAAGGGATCAGCTCTTCCGGCTTGATTCTCAACTTCAACTCGTCTCCCGGCTGCACGTGAACAACATGTTCCTCCCCGAGCTACGCCCGATGTCGCTCGAGCTCCTCCTGAAGAGCAATGATTTGGTTTTGAGCCTTCAAGTTGGCGCCGGCTAGCTGTGATGCCCTCACCTCTGCCTCGACCAACTTGTTCAAGTGTGCCGCTTGTCTGAGTCTCAAGCGACCTCTCCAACAACGACCTGCACCCGGGCATCCATATCCTCCATTCCTCTGAGGACACGGCAGAGTGATGGGTAGGCCCCTCCAGGCCTACGGTGCTGCGAGGAGGTGGAAACCCCTGTCTGATTCAAAACCCGGCGGTGCCCTTAGGAACCTTATTGGCTTGATGACAAAAGGCTCCAAATGACAGCCCTCCACTACAGCCACAAAAGGCATAGCCTCGTCATCACGCCTCAAGGCATGTGCGCCTTGTCTGGATTCGTTAGAGGGTGGTTCAGACGCCGAGGAAGAAAACGGCCCCGCCCTTAGTGTCAGCATGACGAAGGTAGAGGGAAAGAAGACAACTGCAAAATGAGATTTCGTGCCTTTAAGCAACCAAGAGATGCAAAACATGAAGGGATTCTTGGCGCTTAAATAGCCGAAATCCTCTAGGGAAACGGCGTCGCCTGAATAATGGGACGCGTTCAGCTGACCAACGGGGTCCCCTCCACGCAGCAGCACCCTAAAGTGTCGTGCCTTTCCAAGGAGAGCCATCATGATGCATTGACCCCAGGGTTTTCAGTGCAATAAATGCACCAGCACTTTTGATTGATATTACAACCGCCCGCGGCGTTTAGTCTCCCATGGCGAAGAGAGCCGGCGACCAATCCCCTTTAGGTCCTCTCGTTGATAGTCCACATCCGGGTTCGAGGGATGGCGCTTGTGGGACAAGCCAAAAGTGACCAGACGTTCATAAGAAAACAACCAGGCATGTGTGGCGGCGAGAGGGCCCCTAGCCCTTGAGTCATAATGTGCGAAGCGACAAAAAGAAGATTTGATGCATCAGACATAAAAGGCAAACTACTGCTTTTATTTATTGAAACTTTTCTTTGCAAAGTACAAGGCTTGCGATAGCAAAAGTACAAAAAAGTAAAAATACAGCAAAGTGCAAAGAGGTAGATGAAGAACTCGGCTCGCCGGGAAGGACCTACCCCAAGCATAGAGGCGTCCCGCCACACTTTGGAGGCGTCTTCCCCGGAGCCGACTCCCTCATCTGGGGTGAAATGGATACGAACCCCTCAGTGTCGAGAGGACGAGGCCGCAGTCGGGGACCCGCATCCATCGGGTGCCCACCGGAACCACCGCATGCCATCCATTGGAACACCAAGAATCGTCGCAACTCCCGGACGTCCAGAAAGCCACTAGCCACAAACAAAACCCAGAGCCAGTGCTCAATCGAGGTTGTAATTTGGGGAAAAAGGACCGGTGGTGAATCTGGTGAAAATGGCCGGTTGCCTAATTATGCAAAATGACCGGTTGCACAAATGCCAAATTGGCAGGTTGTCAAAATATCCCTGGATAATCCAATAATGGCCGAGATATAATGGTCAAGAAGTGGCCGAGGACTCTGATAAGAGAGCGAGGATATAAGATAATGTCTGAAGACCTTGGTCAATACCCAATGACATGTAATATTACTCTAAGGTCTTAACACTTAGAAAGTTGTGGATAAACTTCTGAAAATAGCTAAGCCAGCAAGCTACCAGCTGCAGCAGCCATTTGAAAAAGCATGGGCAGCTATTTGGCTCACAAGCTGGAAGCTGTGAAGTCGCAAAATTGAGTAGTAGCCGAAATCTTAAGGAAAGCTGCCGCCAATTTTGACTAAGTTAGCCAATAATTAAGAGATATGAGGAAGCATACTTAGAAGACGAAATAGATGATAATTTAGCTAAATTTAGGGACACTCAACTGTTAATGAAATCGAGAGGTATGCGGTGTAAAAATGAAGGGTGAGTCAGCGCATGAGGTGTTTAATGAGTGGTGACTCAGCATCTCCATCTGATGCTATATAAGGATGGTAAAGGGAGCAGGAGAGACAAACGAGAGACTAGGGGGAAAATAAGAAAGCAGAGGAAAAATAAGAGGGGAAGCAAAGGAAAAATAAGAGAGGAACGGAGGGAAGATAAGCGAGAAAGTAGAAGAAAAGTAAGAGAAAAGCAGAAGAGATATCGAAGGCAGTAAGGGGGGAAGACAGTAAGAGGAAGTTGGCTAAAACTTGGCAAGTGTACTCGATTCCCTCCTTCCTTTGGTTCTGATTATTGATCTTTCTTTCAAGTATTATTGTTTTGATACTTGTCTGATATTAAATCTTGGATTATATTATCAAAAAAATATGAAAGATACTCGGCTAGCAAAACTCGACTGAAAACAAAAGGCAAAACTCGGAGATAGAATAGCCTCGTAAAAATCGAAGCCTTGAACAAAGAACAAGCCTTGTTGACATGTTGCCTTGCAACTTAATCTCCCATGGATTTAATAGAAGAGTCGATGAAGTAGCAAGATGACCGGTCAAGAATTGTCAACCGGGCAATTAAGTCATTGACCAAGCTGGTGGTTGATTGGAATTATAGAATTGTTGACCGATAGACTAAGTTATCGACCGTAAGTGGAGAATTGTTGATCGTGAGTTACCAAAATTAACCGAGGACTCGTAATAGTAACACATCGACGACCATAAACAGTAAACTAATCCACAATAAATCACCACTCTTATCACTAGATGCCATTTTGTTTCTTCCGTCTAAGGGGTTAGGAAAAACGACAAGTGAGTGAGCCAAATGCTCAACAATATACAAATAAGTAAAAATATGCATATTTTATACTCAATATATATATATATACAAATATCAGAGGAATACGATGCATGATTCTTTAAATTCTTATCCTTTGAGTTATTACTTATTATTTCTTTTTAGAGACTAAAACTAGTAGGCCTTATCAAACGCGAAGTGATCACTCGAGGAAAGAATTGTGATATACCATACAACTGAGGCCATTTTTCAATTTTCAATGATCGTATACTCATAACCCAAAGATAATGGGCCATAGTCAATTGCCACCAAAAGTTTCCTTGTGGCTCAGGGGTAGTCCTCGAGTTTTCACTGTAATATCCCAAGGCGTACCAAGGATATCACCTACTGCAATACATGGCCATGGTAATCTTTAGGTTTCCACTATAATATCAATGGTTTGCCAAGGAATATTACCCAAAGTAATTCCATAGTCCAATTTCTTAATCAATGCTCGTGACTTTATATAAAAGCTTTCAATTTTCTATAAAATCGAATATACGATCATAAAACATAACAAAAACCAATGTGTAGTCCATTTTAGTGACTTGAAATTTTACATGTCTTCAGATTGTAAGGTCGATATAAAATTTGGTATTTAGTTTGATAACATGCTAGTTAGTTAATTACTTGATTTTATAAACAAAGGTTACTTGTTAATTAATCGATTACTTGTTTATGTTTTACATGATTCCTCGCCATCTAAAGGCTCCCTAATCCGCTAGAAAACCCGGACCTTGGGATGCAATATTGGCGCCGTCTGTGGGAATAACAAAACGTCTAACCTCACACTTCAACATTCACTCTCTTACACAAGAAACGGTCAACATCAGAGAGCAAACCAGCGCTCCACTGAGAGACACGCCCCCTGCAGCGACGACCCCTCAGTGGGTAGCCGTGTGGCGAGCAGCCAGAGCCTAATATGCACAGGTTGACCGTTGATGTAGGCGACATGAAGCAAATGCTTCAAGCGTTGTGCGCTCGGACGGGAACGTAGTTGGTGAGGGCTCCTTCCCTTGTTGTCCCAAGCATTAACCTCTGGACGAAGAAGGCACGGTGCAAGGGCCCCCGGGGCAAGGACAAACTAGCCTGACGATGCCGAGGCCCAGGCGGTCTCAGGCAGTAGGGCCCAGATGACACCTGGGAGCCCTCTTAGCAAGGATGCCGGCGAAAAGCTCAGAGAGGCGGAACCCTTGCAACTCCTGCAGTGATAGGAGGCCCACAGCCGTGGGCTCGTGCAGTATGTGGCCACATCGTGCTGGCGGCCATTGCGTCCAGCGTGACCCGCAGGAAACCCTGAGCTCAGAGACTTTATCAATGCGAAGAGGAGCGGGTCTACCCCACGGATAGAGGAAAAAGTGAACAAGATATGGAACCACTTATTCAAAGGGGACCCTGGATGATCAGCACTTAACCTACGAAGGTTGTCTTTCGCTCTAGACATTCGGACTCAGCCGCTCCCCCTCAAGTTCAAGATGCCAACCTTGGACGGGTATGACGGAAGTACGGACATGATGGACCACCTAGACTATTTCCGTATCCACCTGTCCCTCCATGGGGTAAGTGACACTATAATGTGTTAGTGCTTCCCCTCTCACTCAAAGGGGATGCCCTACTCTGGTTCCATGGCCTCCGGCTCTATTCCATCCGCTCGTTCGATGAACTCGCCAATTGCTTTCTGAGCTAGTTCGCCTCCAGCCGAACGGAAAAGAAGCAGGCCTGACACCTTATCCGCCTTCGCCAGAGGCTGGAGGAGAGCCTGAAGCGGTTCCTAGCCCGCTTGATCACCGAAGCTCGTCGAATCCCCCAACTCTCTGATGAGATGAAGCTTAGCGCCTTCATTGCCACGTTGGCAACTAGGGAGTTCTTCAAGCACCTGGCGCACTAACGCCTTCAGTCCTTCCGAAAAGTTGAGACCATCACTCGGGCCTATATCTCAGCCGAGGAGGCTAACGAACTGAGGCGCCTTGAATGCGCGGATTGACTACCGGAGGGACTAGTCGCTAGGAAGAAGCGAAACGGGGACGGCGGCCACTTTCAGGAGTGTCACAAGCAACTGTGGCCTGAGCCGAGTGCCAAGAGGGAGTATAAGCCAGTGAGCCCAACTCCCCTGAGTGACATCCGCTCGAAATGTCACGAACCCGAACCAAACAAGTCAATTTAAATAATTAATTATAATTTTTAAAATCTAAAATCCCAAATAATTTTAAAGAAATAATACTAAGTCCTAAAATCCGGGTATAACAAATTAAAATATATACTCAATAAAATTAAAATCCTCACAGGACCTCATTGAACAACCGTCCAGGACAATATAAGTGTGACATGCTCTACAATCATTATAAGGGAGGTAATAATCCGACCCAAAAATCATAATCAAACATAACACAATATTCAACTATTTCCGAAATATAACAATAAGCTAATATCCGGCCAACTCCATAATCCAAATATATCAAATATCAATATAAACCATAATAAAATTGAAACTCACCAAAACGGCCGAATATCTGACCGATCACGTCTTTAATCCTGTACTGCATCCGAACCTTCTACTTTGAAGAAACAAAACAGAAAAATGAGCCTAATGCCCAACAAGTATCATATTTAGTCAAAAGGAGTCCAATAAATCAGATGAGAGGTCAATGGATGAAAATCCAATCAAATTTCAGAATAAATCCAAAATACCGATAAGATAAATTCAACCGAAATTCAAGATCCAAATTTCAAAATTCAATGGTAGTCTCGTACTCAAATGAAATATCCAAGTCCAAACAAATGTCCAAATTTCAAAAATAGTCCTTGTCGGGACTTATATATATATAAATATATATATAACCAAAACAGATGTGATCCAAATCAATTCCAAAACCGATGTCGATCCGAGTCCAAATCCTAGTCCAAGTCAAAGTCCAATGCCCGATCAGCTTGTGATTTGGGGCAGAATCGGATAGCCGGATGATCCAATAATCAAAACATATAATTAATTAAAGTTAATTAATATTTCAACTGCGCAGAGACTGAAGCAGCACCGCAACAAATATTTCAACAGTCCAGATCGAAACATATAATCAAAATCATTTGTACGAGACATACCAAGCCCAATTATAGGCAAAAATCGGCGAATCTCAAGTCCAATTCTAAATATCCACATCCAAATCAAAGTCTAATACCAATTAATGTGAAAATACAAATTATGCACCAAATCTGGGTTCTAATTAATTAAAGACTAGCTTGAGGAAGGGTTATATATAATCTCGGTAACCTTAGGCCAAAATTCATGTACTGTATACCCATAGATAAGGTTGCTCACTATGTTTTGCCACCCGCCTCTTTGGGTTCATTACTCAAGCTTGTCAGATATATTAGGACATTCGAATATATTCTAAGGTCAAGTCAAATTATCCAAATGGGAAGGGTCACTACTCTAAGTCTTTCCTGCTAGCGGAAAGGGATTTTCAAATAATGAAACAATCTCCCCGTCGGGAGTTGGCCAGAATCCAATAATTCTAATCCAAATGTAGTGACCACAACCCGGCACGTGCATGTGAAAATGCACGACCAATGCAAATTTTGTCTATATTTTCGTTACACATACTATATGAATATATATCGAGTCCAATAAATTTTTCGGGCTTTCAAACATTATGATAAATTCCTAAAATCAAAAACCCATATTTAAAACATCCAAATTAGCCAATAAACTACACATGCATGTCCAAATTAAATAAATCAGACAGATAAAATTTTATGCATGTTAGTGAAAATTTCAAACAGTGTCTAAAATATTTCAGATATTAAATTAGACCAAAGAGGGGGTTTACAGATATTTGCCTGAACCTCATACTTTGCAGATCTGAGGAAAGGATGTCCCGAAGCACCGAAACGGCACCATTTCTCTCTCTGCCGTCCTGCAGCCCTCGCGCTGCCCATCTCTCCTCTACGTCTTTCTCTCTTTTGAGTGAAGCTTCACTGGCGATGCTGCCGGCCCTCAACACCGCCGGCCGCCTTGCCGTCGTGCTGACTTCCCACCGCCGGCCTTCCCGGCGTCATCCCGTCGGTGCCCATGCCATTGTTCCACCGTCTCTCTCCTGCCGCGTGCACTGCTGCGCTCAACCCGCGTTCCCCCTCGCTTCACAGCTTCTGCCACACACCGCCGCTACCCATGGTTGTTACCGGTAATTGAAGAGCCACCACAGCCATCACCGACCACCATCGCAGCGTCACCTCCGCACGACGCCAGCAAGAACATTGCCGACAATCACCATTGGCCCCTTCGATGGATTTTGCTCACCGAGCACCACCACCAGCCAAACTTTCGGCCGCCGACAACCACCCTCATCGTGCCGTCCTTGCCGCACGTCGTCGTTGCCTAACGCCTCTCTCCCTCCTCGTGCGGTCTCTCTCTCTTCTTCCCTCCTCCCCCAAACCCTTCTGCCCCCGATCTTATCCTGTAATTTCTTTTTTTATTTTTCTTTTTCATTTTTCATATATATATATATATATTATATTATTATTATCATTACTATTATATTTTATATATATTTTTTATTTTCTTTTATTCCAAAATCCAAATAAATATTTGGGCAACAACACGGGCACACCCCGGGCGCTAGCCCAACCGATCCAAATATCCTCCCAAAATTTCTCAATATTTAATTAATTTTGTCACGCCTAATTTGACAAAATTATAATTAATATTAAATTATTCCGAACAAAAAAATCTATAATATTATACGAACACATATCAGGGATGAAAAGTTCTTGAAGTGGCCAAAAGTGTCGAAAAACCCAGAGGCTAAAGACTAAACGAAGTACTGCCACTTTTACCGGTCTCTGGGAAATACCACGGAGGACTGCCGGACCCTTGCAGAATGAGATGGAAGACTTGATCCACCGGGGTCACTTCACACGGTTCCTAAAGGGCTCGGGGCAGGCCCCTAGGGCTTCCAAAGGTGAAGCGAGCGAGCCACTAAGAAACCGTACCGCTGCCAGCGTGATCAGCATGATTTTAAGCGTGTCGGCCAAGAGTAGTTGGCAGGGATGACCTTAGCGCGCTTCCAGCAGTAAGAGAGCGAGAGTAGAGGCTAGGAGTGATGTCATTAGCTTTAATAGTGACGATATGACACATGTAACCTGCCCTGATTCTGACCCTCTTGTTGTATTAGCTCATTTCAATAGTATACTTGATTACCAATTGAAATGAGTTTTGTTGATAATAAAGTTCTAAAATTTGTCAGTATCTTGATACCTTTTTTAAGTTTGGGTTGAAAAAGAACCAGATGAGAATGGCCGAAGGCCCTCTATACGGCTTAGACAACAAACCCATACCCGTGCAAGGGGAGATCCAGTTGGAAGTCACGTTGGGAACTTACCTACGTATTGCCATGCGAGAATTGACTTTCCTTGTCGTCGACTTGCCTTCTATCTACAACGCCATCTTAGGCAGGCCATTCCTCACTACCTATAGGGCCGTAATATTGATCCCTCATTTAAAAATGAAGTTCCCGGCCCCATACGGAGTGGGGGTGGTGCTAGGCGATTAGGTAGTGGGATGGACCTGGTATCTATCCCAAGTTGCCCTTGCAGTGCCAGACTGACTAGCCGAGGACTTAGATTTCCATGACGAAGCTACGTTGCAGTAAGCCCAATCCGGTGAGGCGACCAAGATGGTCTCTCTGGACCCCATCAAACCTAGAAAATGTGTGCACATCGGCGGTTCCCTGACCGCAGTAGTCGGCGGCCTACTCATAAACTTCCTCAGGAAGAACTCTGACATCTTTGCATGGATTCCTGCCGACATACTAAGGATATCGGCCGGAGTAATGGTCCATAAGTTGGTCCTTGATCCCGGTCACAAACCTATCAGGTAGAAGTATAAGAACCACTTCGTTGAGAAACTGATAGCCACAAGAGAGGAGGTGAAAAGGCTGCTGGACATTGGGTTCTTAAGGGAGGTCCAATACCCAGATTGGCGATCGAATGCCGTACTCATGAAGAAGAGTAACAGCAAGTGGTGTATGTGCATCGACTTCATTGATATGAACAAGGCTTCCCTAAATGATAGTTTCCCGCTCCCTTGGATCAATCAGCTGGTAGACTCCATATTTTGACACGAATTTTTGAGTTTCATGGATGCCTACTTCGGCTACAATCAAATAAGAATAGATCCGGACGAGGAGCATCCTCCTTCATGACTGACCTAGGGACATACTACTACAAGTTCATACCCTTCAGCCTGAAGAATGACGGGGCAACTTACCAGCAACTAGTAAACAAAATGTTCGAAACCCAAATCGGAAGGAACGTGGAGTTGTATGTTGACGATATGCTCATCAAAAGCAAGGTAGCCGAAGACCACGTTCGCAATCTAAAAGAGACCTTTGAGGTACTTCGGGCTCATCAGATGAAGCTTAACCCGGCCAAGTACGTGCTCGGAATAACCTCTGCAAAATTCTTGGGCTTCAAAGTATCCCTACGTGGCATTGAAACCAACCCAAAAAAATTAGAGCCATCCTCGATATGAACCCCCCGCAGACTGGGAAGGAAGTCCAAAGGCTCAAGAGCGACTTGCTGCCCTATCACGGTTCCTGGCTAAGTCCGCAGAGAAGTATCTATCATTCTTCAAGGCACTTTGAGGAATGAAGGCATTCGGATTTTGTTGTACGGATGAGTGCAAAGCAGCGTTGCAAGAATTGAAAACATACTTTGTTAGTCCATCCCTTCTGAACTCGCCTTTGGACAGTGCTCATCAGGCAACACAAAGGCGCGGGCGTGCCAGACGCTCTCGCGTGGACCCTGAACGTAGACGGGTCATCCATGCAGATAGGTAGCACAGTTAGAGTCGTGCTCAGGACTTTGAATGGCTCGGAGATAAAATATTTCCTTACGCTTGCTTTCCTAGCTACCAACAATGTGGTGAAATACAAAGTCGTTCTCGCAGGGCTCCGACTAGCCAAGGAATACTCTGCGAAGGCACTAGTCGTGCTCAGCGATTCAGAGCTGGTGGTCAACCAAATTCAGGGAGCCTTCGAGGCATCGAACCCATAGCTTGCTAAATACCCGGCAAAGGGGAAAGCCTAGGTCCGGGCATTCGAGAGCTTCAAAATCAAACATGTCCCAAGAGCTGAGAATTGGAAAGCTGATTAGTTGGCTAAGGATGTAGCAACGGGCTCCCTGGATCAGTATGCCAAGAGTGTGCTCGAAATTCTGGCCGTTCTAAGCATCGGCGGCCTAGATCAGGAAGTGCTATAGGTAACCAAAGGCGACAACTGGAGCACCCCGTACTACAAGTACTTGATGGACAGAACGCTGCTGGAGAACCCTGAAGAGGCCAACCGGGTAAGGCAGACGGTAGGCTGGTGTACGATCATCAATGGTAAGTTATACCTATTCAACACCCTACCTAAAATGCCTAACCCCGGAGGAAGCTGAGTATGCACTAAGCGAAGCCCATCTCAGTGTGTGTAAAAAACCTCGTATTCGAGATAATGCAACAGGGTTTGTTCTGCCCACGATGAAGTGAGATGCCATGGAATTTGTTAGAAAGTGCGAAAGTCACAAATTCATGGGACTTTGACCCATCACCACATTCGAAGCCGCATAGCCTGTAATCCCCATGCTCGTCGCACACAGTGGGGGCTTGATATCCTTGGGCCAATGCCCTTGGCCTTCAGGCAGAGGAAGTTCCTCATCGTCGGTATCGATTACTTCACCAAGTGGGTCAAAGTGGCTACCCTGGTGCGGATAACCAAGCAGAACACAATGGAGTTTGTCCAGAAGAGCATCATTTGCCATTTTGGGATTCCCGAGGTTAGAGTAACCAACAACGGAACCCAATTTTTCAGCAAACGGTTCACCAAGTACTGTACGAGCTTGCGCATCAGGCTCGTTCACAAGTCCGTGGCATAACGTCAAGCTAACAGTTAGGTCAAAGTCACCAACCCGACGCTGTTGTACGGACTAAAGACCAAGCTTGAGGATGCAGGGGGTTCCTGGGCTAACGAGTTGACCTCGCTCGCTCGAGGTTGAGGATCTGATCCTCCAGAGCGTAGAGGAGGTGGTGATCTTCCAGCTCACTCCATGCTAGAAGGGTCCATTCCTGGGCTGACGAGTTGCCCTATGTTCTCTAGCCGTATCGCATGACCTCGCTCGCTCGAGGTTGAGGATCTGATCCTCCAGAGCGTAGAGGAGGTGGTGATCTTCCAGCTCACTCCAGGCTAGAAGGGTCCATTCCTCGCCTCAGCGATTCTCCGAAACGGAGCATACAAGTTATGCACCTAGGACAGCAATCTGGTCCCTGGACCTGGAACGCCACCCACCTCAAGAAATACTACTAATGATTCAAACGAGGTTAGGTAAGGTGTGCATACACGATAAAGAGTGCTTGTACATGATACGCATTTTCCATTAATAAAATTGTTGCTTTTATATTCCTTTGTGATCGTTCATGTGAATGTGTGCATGCATGTTATTTGAAAAAGATAAAATGGCCTAGATCGCTTTTAAGTCGAGGATCTTCATCCGCCTTATAGATCAAAATCTTGGCTCCATGCCGTTTACCTCAAGTGGTTATACCGGAATTTCGCCCCACGCTGAAAAGCCCTGAGCGGCCCTAAAACCTTGACTATATGCCAAGCGACCCTCAAGTGGTTGTACTCGAACTCTAGCCCTGTGTTGAAAGGCCCTAAGCGGCCCCAAATCCTTAGGCGATTGAACTACGAACTTTGGCTCAACGCCGAGCAGTCCTTGCGCGGCCAAGCGAACAGGCTTAGGGATTTCGATAGTCCCTGATACATGGCCTTCAAAACCTTAGGGGGCCTAAACGGTGCCGTGCGCGCAACGGCCTAGGACCCTTAGTTCAGCTGCTGTGGCCTAAAAACCGAGCCGTCCCTTTAGTGGCTCCACCGGGTGTGTGATGATGTCCAACCCATTGGACCGAGCATTCCACTCCACGTGAGATGCGATGACATCCTCAACCAAAGGATGAGTACAGCGTAAGAAGACTCTGGACTCGAGCCTTGGTGACGATAGTTAAACAGCTTAGCCATTATGAGACAGATTGTAGAACCAAAGAAGATAACATATGCATGTATGCCGAAAGCCGAAAGCCAAAGAAAAAATCGCATTTCATTAATCATATATGGCAAAGGCTACAAGATTGCGCTCGAACGATATAAAAAAAAAAGAGAGAAAGAACTATACAAGTGCTCCGGCTATCCTAGGAGTTTGGTGGACCAGCCCTTCGAGAAGTCGCAAACAGAGCCCTCTCAAATCCCGTTATTCCTCGGGTGAAAATCCCCATAGAAGTGCCCGGAATGCAATGGACACAATACGACAAAGACATACAAATGCCGCCTCGAATCTAATCTCCAAAGACCTGCATCTCCTGGGGAAAGTCAACCCCGAGGTCTCGCCAAGGCGCCGGACCTCCGACCTCCAAGTCGAAGATTCAGCCTTTTGCAACCTAAAACTCGCCCTTCAAAGAGCTCATTATCTTCCCTCAACGCTGCAGTCTCACCCTCCATGTGTAGGGCTACCTCCCGTCGGTTCCCTTGTGGATCCAAATGGGCGCATCATATTGTTGGAAAAGTGCCACACGAAGAAAGCGTGATGCCTCCGAAATCTGCAAAGAACAAGGGAAAGTAGGGAACCAGCTTGGTTTCGCCTAACGAAAGCTATCCTCCGGCTATGCCGGATACCTTCATGGAATCTCCTTTCCAAAGAAAGGGGGCCAGCTCTTCCACCTAATTCTCAACTTCAACTCGCCTCCGCCGCACGTGAACAACATGTTCCTCCCCGAGCTGTGCCCGATGTCGCTCGAGCTCCTCCTGAAGAGCAAGGATTTGGTTTTGAGCCTTTAAGTTGGCATCGACTAACTGTGATGCCCTCGCCTCTGCGTCTAACCAACTTGTTCGAAGTGAGCCGCTTGTGCTTGAGTCTACTCGACCTCTCCAACAACGACCTGCACCTGGGCCTCTATATCCTCCACTTCTCTGAGGACACGGTAGAGTGACGGGCAGGCCCCTCCAGGCCTACGGTGCTGCGAGGAGGTGGACACCCCCATCTGATTCAAAACCCGGCGGTGCCCTTAGGAACCTCATTGGCTCGATGACAAAAGGCTCCGAATGATAGCCCTCCACTACTGCCCCAAAAAGCACAGCCTCGTCATGACGCCTCAAGGCCTGTGCGCCCTGTCTGGATTCCTTAGAGGGTGGTTCAGACGCCGAGGAAGAAAACGGTCCCGCCATCAGCGTCAGCATGACGAAGGTAGAGGGAAAGAAGACAACTGCAAAATGAGATTTCGTGCCTTTAAGCAACGAAGAGATGCAAAACATGAAGGGTTTCTTGGCGCTTAAATAGTCGGAATCCTCTAGGGAAAGGGCGTCGCCTGAATAATGGGACGCGTTCAGCTGACCAATGGGGTCCGCCCCACGTAACGGCACCCTAATGTATCGTGCCTTTCCAAGGAGAGCCATCATGATGCATTGACCCCAGGGTTTTCAGCGCAATAAACGCGCTAGCACTTTTGATTGATATTACAACCGCCAGCGGCGTTCAATCTCCCATGGCGGGAGAGCTGGCGACCAATCCCCTTTAGGTCCTCTTGTCGATAGTCCACATCCGGGCCGGAGGGATGGCGCTCTTGGGACCAGCCAAAAGTGACCAGACGTTCATAAGAAAACAACCAGGCATGTGTGGCGGTGAGAGGGTTCCCAGCCCTTGAGTCATAATGTGCGAAGCGACAAAAAGAAGATTTGATGATGCATCAGACCTAAAAGGCAAACTACTGCTTTGTTTTATTGAAATTTTTCTTTACAAAGTACAAGGCTTGCGACAGCAAAAGTACAAAAAGTAAAAAGACAGCAAAGCGCAAAGAGGCAGATGAAGAACTCGGCTCGCTAGGAAGGACCTACCCCAAGCGTAGAGGCGTACGGCCACACTTTGGAGGCGTCTTCCCCGGAGCCAACTCCCTCATCTGGGGGGAAATGGATATGAACCCCTCGCTGTCGAGAGGACAAGGCCACAGTCGGGGACCCGCATCCACCGGGTGCCTACTGGAACCACCGCACGCCATCCGTTGGAACACCAAGAATCGTTGCAACTCCCAGACGTCCAGAAGGCCACTAGCCACATATAAAACCCAGAGCCAGTGCTCAATCGAGGCCATAATTTGGGGTAAAAGGACCGGTTGTGAATCTGGTGAAAATGGCCGGTTGCCTAAATATGCAAAATGACCTGTTGCACAAATGCCAAATTGACAGGTTGTCAAAATATCCCTGGATGATCCAATAATGGCCGAGATATAATGGCCAAGAAGTGGCCGAGGACTCTGATAAGAGAGCGAGGATATAAGATAATGTCTAAAGACCTTGGTCAATACCCAATGACATGTAATATTACTCCAAGGTCTCAACACTTATAAAGTTGTGATAAACTTCGAAAATAGCTAAGGCAAAAAAGCTACCACCGCAGCAGCCATTTGAAAAAGCATGGGCAGCTATTTGGCTCACAAGTCGAAGTCAGAAGCCCGCTAAATTGAGCAAAGAGTCGAAATCTTAAGGAAAGTCTGCCAATTTTGACTAAGTTACCAATAATTAAGAGATATGAGGAAGCATACTTAGAAGACGAAACAGATGATAATTTAGCTAAATTTTGGGACACTCAGTTGTTGATGAAATCGAGAGGTATGAGGTGTAAAAATGAAGGGTGAGTCAGCGCATGAGGTGTTAAAAATGAGTGGTGACTCTGCACCTCCATTCGATGCTATATAAGGACGGGAAAGGGAGCAGGAGAGACAAACGTGAGACCGGGGGAAAATAAGAAAGCAGAGGAAAAATAAGTTAGGAACGGAGGGAAGATAAGAGAGAAAGTAGAAGAAAAGTAAGAGAAAAGTATAAGAGATATCAAGGTAGTAAGGGAGGAAGACAAGAAGAGGAAGTCACAAAACTTGGCAAGTGTACTCGATTCCCTTCTTCCTTTGGTTTTGATTATTGATCTTTCTTTCAAATATTATTGTTTTGATACTTGTCTGATATTAAATCCTTGATTATATTATCAAAAAAGTATGAAAGATACTCAGTTGGCAAAACTCGGTTGAAAACTAAAGGCAGAACTCGGAGATAGGATAGCCTTTGTAAAACCGAGCCCTTGAACAGCAACAAGCCTTGCTTACATGTTGCCTTGCAACTTAATCTCCCATGGCTTAAATAGAAGAGTCGACGGCAGGCGATGACCGTCAAGAATTGTCGACCGGCAATTAAGTCATCAACAAGTTGGGGTTGACCGGAATTATAGAATTGTTGACCGGATAGACTAAGTTATTGACCAGAAGTGGATAATTGTTGATCAGGAGTTACCAAAATTAACCGAGGACTGTAATAGTGACACATCGACGACCATAAATAGTAAACCAATCCATAATAAATCACCACTCTGATCACTAGATACCATTTTGTTTCTTCCATCTGAGGGGTTATGAAAAATGACAAGTGGGTGAGCCAAATGCTTAACAATGTACAAATAAGCAAAGATATGCATATTTTATACTCAAAATATATATATACAAATATCAGAGGAATACGATGCATGATTCTTTAAATTATTATCCTTTGAGTTATTACTTATTATTTCTTTTTAGGGACCAGAACTAGTATGCCTTATCAACTAACGAAGTGATTACTCGAGGAAAGAATTGTGATATACCATACAATCTAAGGCCATTTTTCAATTTTCAATGAGTGTATACTTATAACACAGTATACGGGGCCATAGTCAATTGCCACCAAAAGTTTCCTCGTGGCTCAGGGGTAGTCCTCGAGTTTTCACTGTAATATCCCACGGCGTACCGAGGATATCACCTGCTGCAATACACGGCCATGGTAACCTTTAGGTTTCCACTATAATATCAATGGTTTGCCAGGGAATATTACCCAAAGTAATTCCATAATCCAATTTCTTAATCAATGCTCGTGACTTTATATGAAAACTTTCAATTTTCTATAAAATCGAATATAGATTCATAAAACATAACAAAAACCAATGCGTAGTCCATTTTAGTGACTTGAACTTTTACATGTCTTTAGATTGTAAGGATCGGAATTATTGGAATCATGATTATTTATATCTCAGAGAGGTTGGACAAGGAAAAGAGTCCGGTCAATGCCATGTTGACTAGCTAAGATAAGCTAAGGAAAAATTCCGTCAACGCCTTGTCTGATCGCTAAGATAAAATAGGGGAGAAAATGTCCGTCAACACCCTATCAACCGCTAAGATATATTGAGGGAAACTTTCCTGGTCAACATAAGTTGACCAGCTGATATGAAAAATGACCGGTATGCCTTTGAGAAAAATGATCGGTCGTCAGTTAGAAAAAACTGTCATGCTGTAAAATGATCGGTCGTTAGTTGGGGAAGAATGCGGCATAGCCAAAATGGCCGGTTGCATAATGGGGAAAATGACCGGTTGCTTAAGGCTCGAAATGGCCGGTTGCTTAAATACAAAATGGCCAGTTGCTTAATATGTAAAATGGCCGGGGCACCTAATGTGAAAAATGGCTGGTTGCCCAAATGCCAAATTGACTGGTTGTCAAAAGGTCGACGGACAATCCAACAATGGCCGAGATATGAAGTAATAATGGTTGAGGTATGATAAGTGATCGAGGACTCTGACAAGAGACCGAGGACATGAGGTAATGTCCGAAGACCTTGGTTAACGCCTCAAGGACTCGCAATATTACTCCAAGGTCTCACAAGTTGGCTAAACTAGAAGACCTCGGTAAACTTCAAAGAAGTGGCTAAGCTAGCAAGTCGCTACCCGCAGCAGCCATTTGAAAAAGCACTCGTAGGCTGTTTGGCTCACAAGTTGGAAGCTCGTGAAGTCCCCGACCGAGTAGTAGCCAAAATCTTAAGGAAAGTTGCAACAAATTTTGATCAAAACCAAGATTAACCAATAATCGATGACCAAATGAAGCATACTTAGAAGACAAGACAGTAATGATTTAGCCAAATTTGGGGACACCCAACTGCTAATAAAGAAAGAAAGGTATGAGGTGTAAAAATGAAGGGTGAGTCAGCGCATAAAGTGTCAAAAATAGGTGGTGACTCAGCGCCTTCATCTAGCATTTGTATAAGGATATGGAAAGGAGAAGGAAAGGAAAATATGTGAGGAAATAAACTGGGAGGAAAATAAGAAAGCATAAGGAAAATAAAGAAGTAGAGGGAAAATAAGAGAGGAACAGAGGGAAGATAAGAGAGGAAGCAGAAGAAAAGTAAGAGCAAAAAGCAGAGGAGATAGTAAGAGGAAGTTGGCTAAAACTTGGCAAGTGTACTTGATTTCATCCTTCTGTTGGTGCCCATTATTGATCATTCTTTCAAGTATTATTGTTCTGATACTTGTCTAAGATTAAATCCTTAATCATATTATCATGAAAACATGAAATATACTTAGTTGGCAAACTGAGCCAAGTTCCAAAACCTGGTGCACTAGGTTAAGAATTCCAGTGAGTCACCACAGAATCTTAAGATTACATTCAAAATGTCGCCCCTTCCATTTAGTCTCCCATGACCGTGATAGAAAAGTTGACCGAGTAGCATGACCATCGGTTAAAAATTGTTGACTGGGCAGGATTGAATCATTGGCCGATCATATAGTTGACTGGGAAATCAGAGGAGTTAATCAGATTGACCGGGACTAGCGAGATAACCATGACAAACAATAAGGACTGAACAAGAAATGACCAAAAATGACCAAGGTCGTTTGGGAAATTTAAGAAGAGACCTGAGGACTCAATAAAAGGCCAAGATCCCGAATTGATCACTAATAAGAACCAGAATTAAAAAGGGCTAAAAAGCTTGCTGGATTGTAAAGCAAGATCTTAACTGGCTCCCAAACCAGCCTCAATAATCCATGATAAATGAATCAACACATGTACGCTTCAAAGGTTTAGTCACTCAATTGAACAATGCATTGGTTTCTATTATGATTTCTGATTGTATATTCTATGTTATGGAAAATTATGTGAAAGATGGACTATGGGATATGAACTTGGAAAATTGGACCATGGACTTAGAACATTATCTAATTGTATATAAAGTGATAAGCATAAATTTAGAAAGCTAGACTATGAATTCACTTCGGGTAGTATTCCCTTGCATGCCATTGATGTTATAGTAGAAACTCAAGGATTATCCTGGCCGCGTATTGGAGCAGGTGATGTCCTTGGCATGCCTTAGGATATTACAATGGAGACTCAAGGATTGCCCCTTGGCCACGGGGGAACTTTTGGTTGCAAATTGACCATTGGCCCCATATATTAGGTTATAAGTATACACCATATTGGCAAATGGAAAATTAGAAAATGGCCTTAGATTGTGTGGTATGTTACAACCCTTTCTTCGAATGATCGCTCTGTTAACTAGTAAGGCCTACTATCTCTAGTCCCTAAAGATAAATGATAAAGTAAGAACTCAAAGAATAAAGAATTGAAGGTTAATGCATCGTAATCCTCTTATATCTGTCTTTACTTATTAGTACATTATTGAGTATAAAATATAAAGAGACGGATTTGCAAAATAATTAAATTGGATTTCTAGCTGCTAAAGCTACCTACTGATATAGGTCTTGGTAGTGACTAGGATTGGGGTCTTAACAACAGGGGATTTATCCTTTAACAAACTAAATTTTATTGCATTAGGATAAGTGTTCACCTAATGTGGGTTCTATATGACCTAGGAAACTGAAAACTTGATAGACATATGGCTAAATAAACTGGAAGGAAACTTAATGAAGCTTAGTCATAAACTAGAAGGCAACTTAAGGAAGCTTAGTCGGTGCCTTGCTCTCTTTCTTGGTGTACCCTTTTACGAATGATGCCTCGTCAAATGTGATCATCCAACTCCAAACGACAAATAACCAGTCGCTATGTTTTCTTTGAAAGGGTAATCATCAGTGATTTTGATTCTGCAAACTAGTAAATTGAAAACCCAATAGACATAGCCAAATAAACTAAAAAGGAAATGAAAGTTAGTCAATCTTTCCTCACTTGACCTGCTTGTGTTTAAAGAATGATTGGTGGAAAAATGTGATGGGCTATCTCTTAACACAAATGATCTTTCTTTATTGTGAATCCCATATGTCAAATTGATTAATACTTAGGTACATCTAGGTATGGTGAAGAAACTTAGCTATTTATAGACTAATTAGCTTGGAAAACAATCAATCAAATCAAAGAAACTAAAAATACCTAATTAAGACATTGTTGGGATCCAAGAAACTAAAGTCTTAGTTAAAGAAGGGCTATATATGTATACATAGTAAAGGAAACTTCTTTAATCCCCCCCCCCTTAAAAAACTTCACCTTGAAAAATACAAGGAATTTTCGTTGTAGGTGGATGAACGAGAGGCTCTTGGTGGACATAGTAAACCGGGATCTAATGATGAATTCATGACCCCTCCCCGGAGCACACACAAAATATAATGCAGGGGAGTGGTGAAGGGAGGACCTTATGGATTTCATGCGTTGTTTTCACGAGCTTGCTTTCTTTGGGACAAGAAGAACTACAATATCATTTCTCTTCTTGCCATATGTGGCTCATACAGAGGAGGTTATGACTCATTAGTCTATGGGGTTATGTATAAGAAATGACACATGAGAATTGTGCTTATTAAATTTCTAGTCTGCCTTTGTTAGGTGGAGGCATATTATAGATTTAGCATGCAGCGGTAAGTGCTAGTAAAGTGGTTGATTTTAGGGTTAGATCCAAGATTCTAGGAGTGGTTTATATGCTAACGTATGAATGGTTTGTGATCGAATGGTGTGGGCCTTGTAGGGTTTTCTCATCTCTGTTTTTGACGGATAATTTGGCAAAAAATGTACTACCAAAGATGTCAATTTTTCTATTAGTGTCAACAGCCTTAGACTTTGCCTGCATGCTTGTCAAGAAACGCCAATGGGAGGATATTCCTAGGTTGATCATCTCATGGCTATTGTGAAGTGTGGATCTCTTCGACATCTTTCTATGATTTACAGATAGCTTACCATACGCGGTTAAGAAAAAAATACCACATGTTACTTTTTCTCTTTTACTGTGGGGGAGTCTCTAGGGGTATAATTAAAAAGGCAATAGATGAAGGTTTATTGTAGAATTTCATATGGGTATGCACCGCAGCTAGATGCTTTTGATCTTTAATCTCTTTTGAGTGTGAACACTGATGTAATATTAAGATTCTTTTATTATGATTTAGAGGTTCAGAGTTTAAATTATAAAAATAGCATTTGTGCAAATCAAAGATAATGGCATGTGATGCACAAAGATGAACTTTGATTTGACTTTGAGTGATTCTCGCGAATGGCCTCCTAGATCTTGTGACTCACCTCTGCACACCTCGTATAAAAACAAGAGTTCAAAGATGTGAGATTGGGTCCTCATTTCATTTTTTTGATACTCAAGTGAGTAGAAGCTCTAGTTAAATTTGAATTCATGAGGAAAAATAAAGAGATGTGTGTAGAGGATAAGTCACTTTGATTTAGGATTTTGTTATGAGGGAGAAGGTGGTTTGAAAGACATGTTTTAAAACCTGTCTCATAAAAATCTTAAAATTGTGTTTTTTTTTATTTCCAATTGAAAATGTTTCTTATGTGCTAAGGGGATTCTTTATTTATAAAGGCTGTGAGCCTATGCTAGAGTAACTTTCCCAAGCCTTTATGATTGTTTTTGTCATGGACCACTTTCCTACTACTTAATATCCATGAATATTTAACATAATGATACGCCATATTATATATAAGTTTATAAAGTATATAAACTTTATGCATAGGATTCATGTGATTTCCACATTATAAGTGGCTCCAATACCGTACGAATGGAATACGATGTCGGACTATACTTCAGATATGCTTATTAGGCATCAAAATTAGTACCATTAAAAACTTGTAGAAGTATAAAGAATGACCATAATAATTTGTAAAAGCATAACTAAATGATCAATACCATTTATTTATTCATCATAAGATAGAGTACATAATTTTCTGATATCAAATTAACCATACATCCACTACATTATATTAAAATTGATCATCACTTGAGCCTAAACAACTTATGGCTTCAATCCTGCTCATCAGATATCAATTCATACTCGCCATCTGAATGGTTAGGAAAATAGTAAGAGAATAAGCCAAATACTCAGCAATGTATATATAACAAGGACATGCACATTTGTATTTAAAATAAAAATATATAAATCAGAGGAATATGAATCATGTGAAATATTTATGAACTTCTGTTTTCTTTAACTTCTCCTTTTCTTCTCTTTTTCTTAATCAATATCCCAATATACAGTGCCATAAATTTATGTTGCTAAAAGTGCCTCCACGGCAAAGGGGCAAACTTCGAGTTTTCACTGTAATATTCTAAGGTATGCCAAGGAATATCACCATCTGAAACAATTCATTAGTCCAGTTTCTTAATTACTGTTTTCAAAACTTCTTATGGAAGCTTTTAACTTGTTCCTATTACTTCTTCTTAATTTTCTTCACTCCAGAAGACAATAATTATATTTCTTGAGACCTGCAAAGCTTTGTGTGGTGTATGGAATTTTGCATATGATATCTTACATAATCATATCATCCTCTGAAATAACATATGGAATTTTACATATGTTAAAAATTCAGATTTAACATGTGATATATTCGCTCGATTTGATCACCGATTTGGTAGTTAGTTCGGGGCTAGCTTGGTTAGTTTTTCTAGTACAATTTTAGCACAATTTCTTGATGATTCGGTTCTTGGTTCATGGTCGATTTAATGGCCGGTTCAAAGGTTGGCCCATGATAATTTTTACCACTAAGTTTCCTCATTAGCAAGCCGCTTTAATGAGCCACTTCAAGAGTTCAATAATTTTTCATAAGCTGAAAATTCCAGCATACACCAAGCTGGTCCACATAGTTTAAAGTCCGATTCGTGGCCAATTTGAGGCAAATTTTACAAGTTGATACTTCAACATCATCTCATGACACTTTTGTTGATTTGGCTGCCGGTTCAACTAGTTTGGGGGTCAGTTCTAGGCTATTTTCGTTGCTGCAAATTCAACATCCGCATGGATGCTGTTAGCTGGTTCGGTTATTGTTTAGGGGCCTGGTTCAGCGGTCAATTCGGGGTATTTTTGGCAACCGGTTCACAAGTGAATAGTTCAATCTTAGTATATGATGATTTGGCCTGCTCGGCTGCCAATTCAGCCGATTTAAGGCCTGGTTCAGTCTAATTCCCTAGATTGCCAAGTTCTACATTAGCATGGATGCCGGGGCTGATTTTGTTGCTGATTTGTGGCCTGGTTCAGTGGTTGATTTGGGTCTAATTTTATGGGTTGACAGTTTAGTATCACCATAAGACACTTATGGCTACCGGTTCGGCTAGTTTATGGGGCAATTCATGGCTGGTTCAGGGGCTGCAATTTCAGCATCAACATGGATGCTGTGTAATATCCCGAATTTTATTCAGATTAATTTAATATAAATTGTAATTTTAGACAAATTGGGCGTGACAAAATTATTTAAATATTGAGAAATTTTGGGAGGATGTTTTTGTCGGTTGGGCTGGCGCCCGGGGTGCGACCGTGTTGTCGTCCAAATATCGATTCGGATTTTGGAATAAAAGAAAACTAAAATGAAATATATATAATATATATATATATATATTGGAAAATAAGAAGATAAGATTGGAAAATAAAAAAAAAAAGAAAAGAAGAAAGAGATAAGATCGGGGGAACAAGATTGCAATTTTCGTGGAGAGAGAGCAAATGGGAGAGAAGGGTTAGGGTTTCGGGCTGATGACGGCGGAGGAGAGGAGGAAGGATAGAGGCGGCCGGCGACGGCGACGTGCGGCAAGGACGGCACGGTGTCAATCGTTGTCGGCGGCTCATGGGTGTCGCAGCGGTGGTCGACGGCGGCTTGTAGTGGCTCACTAGTGAAGCCGCGCAGCCGGGGCGGGGTGAAGCAATGACGTCAAGAGAGGGAAAAAGGCTTGCGCGAGGAGGCAGCGCAGGCTGTCGGCCGGAGTTTCAGCACCGGAAGGCCGGTAGATGTGGTGAGGAGACGACGCCTGGTGTCGCTGGGCTATACGCGACAGTGGTGGGTCACGCCGACAAATGGCTAGAGGTTTCGCACTGGAGAAGCCACGACAGCGTTAGCGGCAAGGAGAAGGCTTCGAGGCAGCACACCGGTGACCGCGACGTCGGGTGGTGGTGGCTTGCAAATGTGGCTGCGTGGGAGAGGGGGATTACGAGCAGAAGTGCGGCAGCGCGCACGGAGGAGAGAGAAGGGGTTGATTCGGGCACTTCGGGACATCTTTTGTTCAGATCTGTAAAGTATGAGATCCAGGCAAGTATCTGTAAACCCCCTCTTTGGTCTAATTTTACATCTGATGTATTTTGGATACTATTTGGAATTTTTACTAACATGCATGAATTTTGTACACCCATTTATTTATTCTGGACATGCATGTGTAGTTCATTGGATGTTTTTGGGATTGTTGGACTGGGTTTTATGATTTTAGAGAATTTAATATTTTTCTGAAAGTCCGAATAATTTAGTGGACACTATATATTTTTATATTAATATATTAATATAAAAATGATCATGAAACTTTGCATTGGCCGTGCAGTCACATGTACGTGTCGGGTTGTGGTCACTACGTTTGGATTTGGATTATTAGATTCTGGCCAGCTCCCGACGGGGAGATTATTTTGTTATTTGGAAATTCCTTTCCGCTGGCAGGAAAGGCTTGGAGTAGTGACCCTTCCCATTTGGATGATTTGATTTGACCTTAGAATATATTTGGACGTCCTAATATATCTGACAAGCTTGAGAAATGTACCCAAATCCGCGGGTGGCAAAACATAGTGAGCAACCTTTTCTATGGGTATACAGTACATGGATTTTGGCCTAAGGTTACCGGGATTATGTGTAACCCTTCCTCAAGGTAGTCTTTAAATAATGAGAACCCAAGTTCGGTGCATAATTTGTATTTTTGCATCAATTGGTATTGGACTTTGATTTGGATATGGATTTTTGGACTTGGATTTAAGATTCGCTGATTTTTGCCTATAATTGGGCTTGGTATGTCTCGTACAAACGATTTTGATTATATGTTTTGATCCGAACCTTTGGAATATCTATTGCGGTGCTGCTTCGGTTTCTGCGCACGCTATTGGATCATTCGGCTATCGGATCATCCGGCTATCGGATTCTGCCCCAGATCACAAGCTGATCGGGCATTGGATTTGGACTTGGACTCGGACTCGGACTCGGATTTGGACTTGAATCGACATCAGTTTTGGAATTGGTTCGGATCACTTCTGTTTTGGTTATATATATATTTATATATATATATACGTCCCGACGATGACTATTTTGGAAATTTGGACATTTGTTTGGACTTGGACATTTGATTTGAGTACGAGGCTACCATTGGATTTTGAAATTTGGATCTTGGATTTCGGTTGGATTTGTCTTGTCAAGGCGATTTGGATTTATTCTGAAATTGATTGGATTTTCACCCGCTTGACATTCCTCCGATTTATTGACTTCTTTTGACTAAATATGATACTTGCTGGCATTAGATTCACTTTTCTCGTTTTGTCCCTTCGAGTAGAAGGTTCGGATGCGACAGAGTAAAGACATGATCGGTCGATATTCGTCCGATTTGGTGAGTTTCAGTTTTGTTATGGTTCATATTGATATTTGATATATTTGGATTATGGAATTGGCCGGTTATAGGCTTATTGTTATCTGTTAGAAATAGTGGAATATTTTGTTATGTTTGATTATGATTTTTGGGTCGGGTTATTACCTCCCTTACGAGGATTGTAGAGCAGGTTGTATTTATATTGTTCGGACGGTTGTTCGATGAGGTCCTGTGAGGATTTTAATTTTGCTGAGTGTATATTTTGGTTTGTCACACCCGAATTTTTGGATTAAGTATTATTTGATTAAAATTATTTGGGAGATTATATTTTAGAAATTATAATTAATTATTTAAATTGACCTGCTTGGTTCGGGTTCGTGACATGCTGTCTAGTGGATTTTATTTCTATTTAGGAGTCCGGTTTATTGATTGGTTTAGAGTACTTTTGGCAGCCGGTTCACAAGTTGGCACTTCAGCCTCAGTGCATGAGAACTTGGCTAGTTTGGCTATCGGTTCAGCCAATTTAGGGCCCTGCTGATATATAAAACTGCCCGAGTTGTATTTGGCATATTAAATTTAATTTGGTTGCTTATCGGTTGAAAATTTAGTGACCAAACTAGCGTCTTGTCACCTCAAAATTAATTCAATTGTTAACCAATTGAAATTTCAATTGCTGAATTGTCCTTTTTGTCAACCTAATTAAATCGGTTGCTGACCGATCCATCGGATAATTTTTTGTTACCGCTGTCTCTGGAGGTGAACCCTAGCCTTTAGGTTTATAACATCATTAGCATAATTAGCATAGTTATGAAATTTGATTCTTACAGAAATTCTTAACCTATGGAAGTCTCTAAATTCACATATTTTAATTTCAACTGTTCGTAGTTTCAGGATGTCGAATCCTTCAATCTATATTTCTCTATATCCTTTGACCTCAAGTTCATTTTTATTTACTTAATTATGATTTGCTTGATCGGAAAATCTCGGGCCTTACAATTTTTCTCCAAGGTGTTAATGCCCTATTTAAATAATCATCAACAATTAAGTTAACTAAAGTACAAATGCATAATAAACAAAAATGTGTAATTCTCTCAGGGCAAAGGATATCTGAGAGAATTGTGTTGAATAATCCTTTTAATATCGACGATCAACTGCAGAAGATATTCATATATTGACCCCTTTTAGTACATGTACTTTTATGGTGCCTTTTTGTTTGCTTAATGTCATCACCTTAATGACAAAGTTTGACACCATAACTTATAGCGACACAATAAATGTGGATATATATCTATAAAGATTTTGGTTTTAAACAAAATGAGTTAACAAGAAACCGAAAAATCATCACTACCTATTTTTAATTTCTTAATTATTGACATGACTTTCTATAATGTACTCATTATTAATTTTTATATAATATCACATGTCATAATTTAAGTACCTATAAAATAAATAATATAATATATGTGAATTATGAAGAATAATAAATAATTCATAATTATTAAGTAATTCTCTACTAAATGGTTTTAATGCATAATTCTGACAGTTAAATGGTTAAAAAAATAGGTAGTCAATTACTGTTACTAGGATATAATTTTGGCATCTGAATTTGATTCATCCAATAATCATTTTCTCCTCTCAGGATGACCATAGTTGACGCAACAGCTGAGGGAATAGTTAGGTTTTTTGGGGTTATGAGTGGGAAGAGTAAGAGTAATAATTGTTTTAGCCTGCTGACTTTGTGCATAAACTCTGTGGGGGTAGGGGATGGCATCCCTTCACAGCTCAAAGAATCTATAGTCCAAGGAAATTAGGAAAAGTATGTGGTGTCATTGTTGAGCTTTTCATTCATCCAAGAATGTGTTAATTGGGTGGTCTTTCTAAAATTTGTATTTTGTTGTAAATGATAATAAATCAAAGAAATGAAATCTGATCAATGATTTATGTATGCACAATTAGAAGTAAATCGAGGGAGGAGAAATATTAGAATTGTTCATAATAATATGTGCTCCAGTTGCTTACTCCATTAAAATTCACACCCTCCTTTGGTGCTTTCCTATCAGTAGCTAAATCTTTCTTTTTATTTCCAAGCACTTACAACCAGCGGTTTTTTCAAGTAAAACCAATTTACAAGGCGCTCAATAACTATGTTCTTTCAAGTTCTTTCAACCATGCTATCCAATTGTTTAGATAAAAATTTTAATAAAGCCTTAGATATGGAAGTATATACAATGAAGTTGCTTTCTCAGTGTCAAGAAATATAGCCAACATAATAAACAAAGCTTAAATCTTTTGATTCTCAATTAGTTCTCAAACTCATTCTTATATTCTACGTTACTAAAGTTATCTCCCAAAAATAATGAATGAGATAAGGTTTGGAAATGAAATAAATATTATCCAAACCCTTAAAATTTACTAGGTTGGCCCCAAGTAGAGGCTGGTTGACCTTCAGAAAAAAGTCATTGCTCCAGTGGCATTGTTTTAGTTGGGTTGTCTACAAATTTGAGTGGGTTGACTTTTTTGTCTTTTCTTGAATTTTCTTCAAGTTACATCTATCACTCCATTATTGACTTGGTTTACTTTGAGATTTCCCCAGGATTTCAAAAGTCCTACAACTTACATGATAAGGACTCAAAGATAACTCCATCTAAACTCAAGTCCTAAAGCTGCTGATGCCTTTCAAAGAGTGCTGCTTGTACTTATGTTCCTTAATGTACCTATGATCAAAAATATAGATTGAATGCTTGCACACACTTAGTGTTAGCTCATCAATGCTTTGCCATCATCAAAACTTAGTTCATTAAGTTGTAGTCGTCTTTAATGGAGTGTAACAAAACTGGGGAATGCTCTATTTCCCACAAAACATAGGTCTTTTTAGTTTTTAAATTTGTTAATCAGTATGGATAGGGATTTAGTTGCAGCCAAAATAAAGGCTTTAGTTTACTCTATGCCTCATCTCCCCCTGACTCAAGAAATAATAAAATAAAAGTGGAACATCTGCTCTTTCATTGAACTGAATTTGATGGTTGGAAAATGTTGATGGTTCTGAGTATTTGGTGTTTCCAACTATTGATTGCTAAAGTGCCTATTGATCGTAGGTTACAGAAGTGAACATAAATTGGTAAGTCCGCAAATTATTTGCCTATTTTGCTACTTGATTCCGAAATCATAGGGAGTTGCATAAAGCAAATCAAATTTTAGGTAAGTTCATTTTTCACCCAACAGTGATGTAAGGCCCTAAAAGAGGAAAATTAAAAGGATATTATTGTGAAGTCATCAATTCTGGAATGTATATGAATGTTATTATTTTAGGATTTCAGGGAGTTGATAATTCTGGTGCTCTTTTGGCATTTATCTTTTATTGGAGATGGAGACTCAGGGATTCATTTGAGATGTTCTGAAATTGTTGGTTTATGAATCACCTTGTATATAAAATATATTTTGCATGTTTTTGTTATTTGCCAGGTGTTCTTCACCACTGTTTGATGCAAAAGTAGCATTATTTTGAAAAAGAAAAAAAAAATTCAGTCCTATCTTCTTGAATGTGACGAGGAGCGATGAATTCAAATCATTGAAGCAATATATCTGCATTGTAGTGATAATGATGCATATATTTGATCCTCCCTAGAGTAAAATGGAAGTCTTACACACCAGACCACCCCCATTCCTATCATTGTGAAGAAAAAGTAGATGAGAGAGTGTGGCAGTATTTGTTTCCAGCTTTTGGCTCCTTGGTATGCGCATTGGATACCAAATATAAAAAAAAAACATGCTAAACATTTTGATGCATGGAAAGGGGGAAAGTAGGGGAAGGAGAGGAGAAGAAATTGGAAGAAAGGAAAGAAACAGGAGGAGAAAAAGAGAGAAGAGAAGCAGAAAGATCACTCAAATTTTATTCAATTTATCAATAACTCAAACAATAGAGCCGGGATTCTTATGTAGAGAAATCGTATTCTTATGATAATTTAGAAACAAATATAATTTCCTAACTAAATATAATATAATTTTCTCAAATAAAATCTCATTAAAGAAAATCTCGCAATAAAATCTTTCAAATAAAATAAAATAAAATCTCGTAAATTGTTGTGGTAAATGTTGAATTCGAACTTGTAATATTTTCACAAGGTTCATTTAATAGTGTCAAAATGATTTTTTGTCTTCTTTGAATTCTCATATACATGAAGGCATGATGTATAATCTTCAGGTCCTTCCCCCCTGCCCCAAAAAATATATATATATACAGAGGAAAATAACAAGAAAAGAGAAAGGAGAAGAATGAAAAGCACTTTCATTGGGATCTCAGAAAATAAAACTTATGATGGTGCACTATAACATGTCTGGCTAAGCTTGGAGGGATTTTTATTTGTAGCTTTCTTGGTGTTCCCTTTGCACCCTTGGATGGAATTTTTATTATATTGATTTGAAAAAAAATCCTTGCGTAGATTTGATTGGATGAAACACTTGAAACAATTTTTTTCTTATTTGTATGGGGCATATTAAGGAGTTTATGTAGATGTCTACATGCTTCTGCTTGGTAGTTGAATATTTGGAATGCATTAATTTCTCTTTCTGCAGTGCAAGCCAAAAATGTTCAACCTTTATCCAGTGTGATGCAGCAAGTCACACGTACTTTTCTTTTGATATTCATATGTGTCATATTTGTAACATTATGCTTATTAATTGCTATCTACCAAATAAATGTTTGCTGTTGGTATATAATCAACATGTGTTTCTTTTCAATATGATCATAGATTTTCCTTGGTGGTTGGGTGTCTGGAAATATGGCCATTCCTTGGCAGGAAGTTGAAGCGAAAATGTTTGCTCTTAATCCGGTAAGAAAATATGTCTAATCACTTTTTCCTCCGGTGTTTTGTCTATTGTTGTCATCTTTCGAATGCCAAGGAAGTTCCCTGAGAATATGGTGACAAATTTTCTTAGCAGACTCTATATCAATGTGTAGAGCAATCATATGGTGATTCCAAGGGAGATTTTGACAGATTATAGCTTAAATGGAGGGCTGTTTTACATCGACTTACTCAGTCTACAGCTTAAGTTTGTTCATTTTGCATTTTGAGAATGCCTTATCCTTCCTGTTGTAATTTTCATCTCTTATGTATTTGTTGCTCTCGAGTTTTGGCAACTTGCACTATCAACAGGGTGCACATGAATACATATGGTTCCGCTTGGACTATGGATAGGATAGCATATGGTTCCACAGATGGATTATTAAACCAAAATCATCACTCAATTGAGTTCAGTTAAAAAATAATATGATTGATTGCAAATATCCTGATATGTTTGCCAATATCCTGATCTGTATGCTAAATGGACCTACTAGGTTGCATACCCTTCGACTAGAATTTATTAGCTTAATCGGCAATGTTAGTTTTGCTATCAGGAGTGTCTAACTCACATCAATCCATCATAATGAACCAAATTGGCTCAGTAAACAGGTCAAATCTTTGATGCCCTTGGTCAACTTCCTAATTATTTGCATGTATGTATATTTAGATATGTGCATATCCCTAAATATAAATCTATGAAAGGCTGTCCAGTGCACAAGATTCTCACATCGTGTGGCTTGAGAGCGTCAAATATGTAGTCTTATTCCTACATTTTGGAGATGTTATAGTCTTGATCCCATGATGCCTTGTTTATAATAAGAATGACTTTATTATTGCACCAAGTCACATCCTCTTAATGTATAGTACTATATATGGAGACTCTTTAGTGAAGAGATACATAGGAAGGGGGAATTAATTTGTTTGAAACACCACTAAGCTCAAACATTTGACCTCCCACCCATAAGGGGGTAGTCATTTGTGCCATGACTTGGCTGTTGGCCATTACAACTATATTTATTTTAAATAGGCATATATACATGTGTATACATATGCAAATGGGTATATACATATGTTTTTATATAGTTCATTGGTCCAATTTGTGATGAGATGACTACAGTGAAAGTCGGAGAGTCATCTCGGAGGCCAGATCCAATTCTTTCTTCATTAAGTGGCCCAAATTTTGAAGAGGCACTTGCATCTGTTTCTAGTGGTGAGGCTTCCCTACCTGTTTCTTTGGGAATAAATGACCCTGTCCTTCAAAACGTGAACATAGAAGAGATAATTGTTGCTCCATTCATTGTCGAGTATGGGGTCCAAGGTTTCGTTGATTTGTCACTCAACAATTCCATTTCTATTCCTCCTATCGTTTGATTGCGGAGGACGTCTAATAATGAAGGAACCGTGAGAGAAGATGTTAGCAAATAATCAAGAGTTTACTATGAGGATTCTTAAGCCTCGTCCTTTTTCATCAAAGGTTCCTAAGGCAGAGCAGGCCCTTAGGTAGATCTCCTGGCATTAGAGCGCCGTGTGGGTTTGGATGTCATCTCCTCTCCCTGGGATTTGTAGTTCCTCTTCGTCGTCACTCTCTGCCCCTTCTAAGCTAGAGGACTCTAGCCATTTCTGAGTCTGAGTCATCTTCAAATCTGTTTTTCTGGGTTTTTGGTTCACAAGGTATTTCTTAGGTTCTTCATACGTGAACTTTCTTTTTAATATCATTATGTCTAATTAATATTCCATTTGTCTAGCGGTCCTAGGAGTTAGTGTGCTTAATTAGGGACGGGTTATAGAAGCATGACGTTGAGATTGCTTGTTTTTTCATAGCGCATATCGATCCTGCGATGCACAGGGAGTTGGAGATATGAGTTGAAGCTACTTTTGCTAAGGCTGAACAACTTCGAGTCCGATCTGCTTTTCTAGAGAGGGAATTATCTGAATAGTTAGCAAGATCCCAAGGATTATCGGCTGAGAATGCCATAGCTGCAGATAGGATCACCTTCCTTGAGTATAAGCTTCAAGAAGCTGAATATCGATCTGTTTTCGATCTAATTTGATTGCTAGTGTCACGACCCGGGACCACAATATACGCAGGTCAAAAATAAAATTAATAATAAGATTTCCATCAACAACAATAATCCATCCCGGATGTGACAATCAAACATATGCAGGACCCAAAAATAAATAAAACCCGCACAAGATCTCATCGGATATGAATCCGGACAAATAATACATGACCCGCTGACCATAATCGCAAGGGAGGTATCCAATCTACAACAACTCATCCACATAATGCAATAATTCCAATATTTTGCATACAATGATCAAGGCACCATCCGGCCATAAATAATAACCATAACATATCCTCGAGATCAGAAATATACCAAATGTAATATCTCCACTCGCCAAAAGGAGTATCCGAGCCCGATCACGTCCGAGCTCCTGCAAGCGTATCCATGCCACTAGTCTGAAGGGATAAAACATGAAAACGTGAGCCTAGAGCTCAGCAAGCATCATCGTATAAAAACAGTACTCATAAATCAGGAACAGGGATATCGCAAAGCAATCACGTAAAACAAAACATCATGTCCGTGAAATCCCTGAAAATCGAGGAGATGTCTCGTACTAAATCGTCGTCCGTAATAACTCGTCCCTCCGGGACAAAATCATATAAACCACGATCCGGTAAAACCTCATAGACGATATCATATCATATGATCCGAGGTCACATAAACCGTAACCGTCACCACATCCACGTGGAGACACATACCGTCGTCCGGATCTAAAACTCATAATGCAGAAATCAAGAGAAAATCGCCGGAACTAAAACATAAATCAAAACACGTTCCGGGTTTTATCACATCAGTACGTACGAGACATTCCTATCGCCCATCCGTGGGCCAAATCACGTATCTCAAATCATCATACACCCAAATACGTGCAGAAATACAAAGCATGCACGAAATCGGAGAACCAAAGATCAATGGTACCAACTTGAGGAAGGGTTACCCTCGTCCGGTAACCACGGCTATATATCGGCTACGAATTAGGCCAAAGAGCTCAAGGCCATCCATGTACTCTGTCCCCATAGATAAGGAACTTGCTCACTATGTTTTACCACCCGCGGCTTTGGGTGCAACCTCAAGTTTTTATTATATATTAGGACGTCCGAATACATTAGTTTTCCGTCAATTCCTTACGATGGTTCTCAATTAAATACACAAAGGGCGATACCTCATCTTCCTTATGGCGGAAGTAGCCAATCCTCATCTTCCTTATGGCGGAAGTAGCCAATACCTCATCTTCCTTACGGCGGAAGTAGCCAACCTCATCTTCCTTACGGCGGAAGTAGCCAACCTCATCTTCCTTACGGCGGAAGTAGCCAACCTCATCTTCCTTACGGCGGAAGTAGCCAGTGCCTCGGATCATGTAGTGATCCCACCCCCGGCAGCATGCATGGTTAGTGCAAGGCCTGGTTCATGGTTCCACAATATACGGATACCAAACATACATATATATCGTCCGAGTGTCCAAAATCCCTCCAAATCATAAATACCAGTACAAAACCACCGCACAACCGATAAAACATACATGCATGTACACAATTAATAAATTGAGGGTATTTAAAAAATACATGCACGTTAGTAAAATCTCCTACACAGTCAAAATGCATCGGAAATTAAATCGGACCAAGAATAGGGTCAAGGATACTTGCCTTAACATCATACTCTGCAGATCAAGAAAGGATGTCCCGGCACTCCAATCGAGCCTTTCTCTCTCCCGCCTCCTGCCTCTTCTTCCTCTCTCCTCCGTCGCACCTCTGCCCGGCAGCTTTGCAGCGGCAGCCTCCGCTGCCGCCGTTCCGCTGGCCAGCCGCCGCTCTCTGCACCACCGGCCTCTCGACACCACCCAGCCACCGTCGACACCGAAACCCGCCGCCTCCTCTCTCCCGCGTGACTTCTCTCCTCACGCAGCCGTCATCGATTTCCTCCGCACCACGCCACCGCCGCCTCAGCCCACGAGCACCGCACACCACTACGACCACCACACAACACTTGACCACCAATTTCGCCGCTACCATCCCGAACGGCTGCGTCGACTCTCCCAACACCGATTTCCTCACCCAACGCCGTCGCGCCTCAACCCACAACCACCGCAACAACCGCGGCCACACCCACGACCACCATCGACCGCCGATTCACCTGCATCGCCGCGCCCGTCGCCCCCTCCTCCTTCTTCCTCCTCCTTCTTCCTCGCGCTACGTAACCCTAGCCCCTCTTTTTCCCTTCTCTCTCCTCTCTCCCCGATACTTTCTCCCTTCTTTTTCTTTCTTTTTCCATTTTCCTTTTTCTTTCTTCTTTTCTTTTCTTTTACCTTCTTTTACTTTTTATATATTATTATTATTATTATTATTATTATTATTATTATTATTATTATAACTTTAATTTTAAAATCCCAACTCGGCCTTCGGACAACATTACGGGTGCACCCCGAGCACCACTCCGCACCTCCGATCATTCCCAAAAATTTCATAATATTTTAATTTATTTTCACCACATCTGAAATACCCAAAAATCACAATTAATACTAAAATAATTCAATTGGGATCCGGAATATCACACTCTCCCCTCCTTTTAAAAATTTCGTCCTCGAAATTTACGCATACCAATCCTTTAACAAAATAAGAACAATTCTTTCAAACTTATCCTCGATCGAAAGATTCCTCCAAAAATCTGATCAACACCTGATCTTTCTATCCCAATAACGGAATAAAAATCTCAACATAAAATGGCTTTTCGAAATCAGCAACCATTCACACTCGATCACATGCCGATAATCGACCCATATTTCTGTCAACATACATACACAAAACACATCATCACGATCTGCCAAACTCAGGACAACGCCAATCTCTTGCCACTTCTCCAATTCGTTGCAAAACCTCAAAAGTCTAATCAAACCTCAACCTCAATCCAGCACTAGGCCTCGAAACTTGAAACTCTTCTCTTCATGACGCTTTCGGAAACATCTAACCACTCTTCTCGATCATCCACTCAGGCTACAAATCTGATCTCTTACTTCAATTCTAGAATTAATTCTTGTAACTGATAACCGTGAATCGACACGATTCCGCTGTGCAACTCTGATCAATCATCTTCTTCAAATCGCAATCAATGCCTCAAAATTAGTATACCTTGCAACATTCTCATCTTGATAATATGTCGACGACCAGACTCAAGGATAACTTTCTGATCAGCAAGCAAGGAATTGACTTCATCAGCTCATCCATCATCATCTAAGATGTCACCAAATTTCTCGCTGTACAACGCAGACCAAAACAAAATCTCGAAGGCTTCTTCCTCTTTGCTTCTTCTTGATTTCTTCCTTGACTGCTCCGCAAGCTTTCATCCATCATCCGAGACTCAGCTTGATCACGTCCAGCTTCATGACCGCTCGAACAAAAGGATCTTCACTTCTGATCTTCACAAAAGCATCTTCCGCAGAAAGAACTTCATTCAGAGCCCACTCTTGGCAGGGGTTATTCACCGATAACTCCACAGTTTCTCCGCTCAAAATGAAGACAGAAGACATTGCCGCACAAACTCTTAACGCAACTCTGAACTGAACAGCATACGCACAGGCTGAAAAATGGATCCACCTACCTTCTCCTTCGTCGACAAAAATCTCCTTCTACCCCGTGAGATTTCAGACCGATCAAATCAAAGCCGCTACTTCTCCAACATCACAGGACTCAACAAAAACCACCACCAAATCAAAGTCCTCAAACCGACATTCAAATTAGATTCTCTACTCAAGAATCCAAATCGAATCTCACAACCAAAGGCTACGGACCCACATGCTTCTACTGCACTATTCGGATTGATCACCCGATCGCAATTATCGCTATAACAAATTTCGACTAGGAGTTCAATTTCTCATACGAGCCTACTTCGAAATTCGGCACACCTGATCACAATCGAAACCTCAAAATCGAAATATCATACATCCTCGTTATCTCATTAGCATACCGATAAACCAACTTTCCATCCAAATACATCACTCAAAGCAAATACCTCAAGTGCTAACTCCAAGCCATAAGTGGAGTAATTTTGATTAAAACATTCAACCGCCATAACCCATAGGCCATCACCCAAAAACGCTACATCAGAACACAACTTCAAATCTCCCTCAGAAGCATCACAACCTACGACATATTTAACTTAATCCATCGGGGATCAACCAAATCAACTTTGCAGACAATACGTCCTTTATTTCTAGAAAGCTCCCCTTATACTCATCATTCCAACGAACACTGATAGCTATTAAGCCCAATGTCCCACGGACGCTACGATCCTCGAGGAATCCTCGACAAATCGCTTAACAAATTTAAGCAGACCCAAGAAATCACGCACCTTCGCAACAAACGATGGTCCTTCCCCAACCGGCCACCGCTTCAAACTTCTATAATTTCACAAACATGCCATCAAAGAAACATGCCCAAACAATACTTCTAACCAAACTCACATCTCCTCAATTGGGCAAACCACAAACTACCCTTTACAACTATGACAGTCCTCAAACGGAACTCATACCCCACATAAATTCCTCGAACAAATCAAAACATCATTAATGAATCTATCACAAATAGACTCAAATACGATCGAAAGATCCAATTTAAAAGATCCATAAAAGATGCCAACAAAATCACTAATCTCAAAATGCCACCGAAGCTCACAACGGCCGCACCTTTATCTTGAAGGTAACCTCCAGTATATTCTCCCGAGTATCCTTAATTGACAATACTCCAAGTACATATCGATTTAGAAAACATCGAGTACCAACCATTGATCAAACAAATCACCTACCAATTCTTAACATTCGCTTATCAAATAATTCATTTCCCCAAATGAATTAAATTTCAATAATTCATAGATAACCTCATAGATTCATCATGCTTACCCCAAAAGCATTTAACACCCCACGACAAAGCACTCGACCAATGCCTCATTGACTCTATACAAGGTCCTCGAAATCGATGTCACTCCTGACATAACCTCAACAACAACCTCAACTACCGACTAAAAGACAATTCAGGCAAATCTTCTCATCTAAGAAACAGCCTCGAATTACCATACAACAAGAAAACTTTTTATGACCACATAACGACTCCCAAATGTAGCCACATATGCCAAATAAACTCGGCACACATTCTCTTTAATTAACTTGCAGGCACAAAGATATCAATTCATTGCCTCTCGATCAACTCTTCCTCAAATTTAACATTCACACGACCCAAATTGTAAATCAAATATTCTTACCGAAATCATTTACATTAATGTGGTGACTTGCCAACCAAATCATGCCCAATATCACATTAAAGTCCGGTTCATCAAATAAAATCAGGTCAACCAATCATTGATATTTATAAACCCAAACCGAACATCGGAGTCTACAACTTAACAGATCAAAGGTTCACCCATTAGGGGTAAACATCCTCAAAGCTCATTTTGAAATTAGAAACGTATAGAATATTCACATACGAGCTCAAAGGCAACAGACTTATTTCCGTGCCTTCATCAACTAAATTCACCTTCCTTACTATCCCAAATGCCAAACGGAGAGTAATTTTCAAACATTGCCTCCACCAAACATCATAAAAGTGGGATACGGCACTTTGAGAAGCCCATCACTAGCTTGCCTCACTCTCTAACTTATGCGCAAAGCCCAAACTTCACTTAAACTATCGAAAACCTCGAACACCTCCTCCACTTTCAAGTTCAATCAAAGCTTAATTGAGATTAAACATCCCAAAATTTTCCAAATCGGCTCACACTTAATCATTCGAAGGACTCTCATCTTGCCTACAACAAACCATCCTTCACAAAGCAACCAAATTTTCATCTAGCTGAACTGAACAAACATTCAAAACATCGCCGAGTGACACAACACAGCCAAATAATCGACTTTCCGAGTCGAATTCAACATTTACAACCCAAACATCCCTTTCATTATCAAAGGCTACATTTATCACACTGGATATTCAATCAATTTCTTATCTGAGATGACCAAAAATCACCTCTCCATGCGATCTTTTCTCTGATACCACAGCTGTCACGACCCGGGACCACAATATACGCAGGTCAAAAATAAAATTAATAATAAGATTTCCATCAACAACAATAATCCATCCCGGATGTGACAATCAAACATATGCAGGACCCAAAAATAAATAAAACCCGCACAAGATCTCATCGGATATGAATCCGGACAAATAATACATGACCTGCTGACCATAATCGCAAGGGAGGTATCCAATCTACAACAACTCATCCACATAATGCAATAACTCCAATATTTTGCATACAATGATCAAGGCACCATCCGGCCATAAGTAATAACCATAACATATCCTCGAGATCAGAAATATACCAAATGTAATATCTCCACTCGCCAAAGGAGTATCCGAGCCCGATCACGTCCGAGCTCCTGCAAGCGTATCCATGCCACTAGTCTGAAGGGATAAAACATGAAAACGTGAGCCTAGAGCTCAGCAAGCATCATCGTATAAAAACAGTACTCATAAATCGAAACAGGATATCGCAAAGCAATCACGTAAAACAAAACATCATGTCCGTGAAATCCACAAAATCGAGGAGATGTCTCGCATACTAAATCGTCGTCGTAATAACTCGTCCCTCCGGACAAAATCATATAAACCACGATCCGTAAAACCTCAGACGATATCATATCATATGATCCGAGGTCACATAAACCGTAACCGCTACCACATCCACGTGAGACACATACCGTCGTCCGATCTAAAACTCATAATGCAGTAAATCAAGAGAAAATCGCCGGAACTAAAACATAAATCAAAACACGTTCCGGGTTTTATCACATCAAGACGCATCTGAGACATTCCTATCGCCCATCCGTGGCCAAATCACGTATCTCAAATCATCATACACCCAAATACGTGCGTAAATACAAAGCATGCACGAAATCGGAGAACCAAAGATCAATGGTACCAACTTGAGGAAGGGTTACCCTCGTCCGGTAACCACGGCTATATATCGCTACGAATTAGGCCAGAGCTCAAGGCCATCCATGTACTCTGTCTCCCATAGATAAGGAACTTGCTCACTATGTTTTACCACCCGGCTTTGGGTGCAACCTCAAGTTTTTATTATATATTAGGACGTCCGAATACATTAGTTTTCCGTCAATTCCTTACGATGGTTCTCAATTAAATACACAAAGGGCGATACCTCATCTTCCTTATGGCGGAAGTAGCCAATCCTCATCTTCCTTATGGCGGAAGTAGCCAATACCTCATCTTCCTTACGGCGAAGTAGCCAACCTCATCTTCCTTACAGCGGAAGTAGCCAACCTCATCTTCCTTACGGCGGAAGTAGCTAACCTCATCTTCCTTACGGCGGAAGTAGCGAAAGCCTCCCGGATCATGTAGTGATCCCACCCCCGCAAAGATGCATGGTTAGTGCAAGGCCTCGGTTCATGGTTCCACAATATACGGATACCAAACATACATATATATCGTCCGAGTGTCCAAAATCCTCCAAATCATAAATACCAAGATAAAAACCACCGCACAACCGATAAAACATACATGCATGTACACAATTAATAAATTGAGGGTATTTAAAAAATACATGCACGTTAGTAAAATCTCCCACAACAGTCAAAATGCATTGGAAATTAAATCAGACCAAGAATAGGGCTGAAGGATACTTGCCTTAACATCATACTCTGCAGATCTGAAGAAAGGATGTCCCGAAGCACTCCAATCGAGCCTTTCTCTCTCCTGCCTCCCGCGTCCTCTTCCTCTCTGCCTCCGTGCGCACCTCACGGCCCGCGGCAGCTCCGCTGCCGCCCGTTTACTGGCCAGCCCGCTCGTCTGGCCACCACCGCCTCCCGACACCACCCACCCACCGTCGACACCGAAACCGCCGCCCTCCTCTCTCCCGCGTGACTTCTCTCCTCACGCAGCCGTCCATCGATTTCCTCCGCACCACGCCACCGCCGCCTCAGCCCACGAGCACCGCACACCACCGCGACCACCACACAACACTTCGGCCACCAATTTCAGCTACCATCCCGAACGGCCGCCCGACTCTCCCAACACCGATTTCCTCACCCAACGCCGTCGCCGCATCAACCCACAACCACCGCAACAACCGCGGCCACACCCACGACCACCATCGACCGCCGATTCACCTGCATCGCCGCCGCCGTCGCCGCCCTCCTCCTCTTCTTCTTCCTCCTCCTTCTTCTTCCTCGCGCCCACGTAACCCTAGCCCCTCTTTTCCCTTCTCTCTCTCTCTCCCGATACTTTCTCCCTTCTTTTTCTTTCTTTTTCCATTTTCCTTTTTCTTTCTTCTTTTCTTTTTCTTTTACCTTCTTTTACTTTTATATATTATTATTATTATTATTATTATTATTATTATTATTATAACTTTAATTTTAAAATCCCAACTCGCCTTCGACAACATTACGGTGCACCCCGAGCACCACTCCGCACCTCCGATCATTCCCAAAAAATTTCATAATATTTTAATTTATTTTCACCACATATGAAATACCCAAAAATCACAATTAATACTAAAATAATTCAATTGGGATCCGGAATATCACAGCTAGTCTCTAGAATAAGTTTGCTTGACTTAGGGGGAGTTAAGGGGGCACTTTTGGCTTGAAGTGGTCGGTCACATCTTGGATGCCAGATTCTAGGATGAAATTTCTTTTTGTAGGTGGATCATCTTCTTGGTTGCTCCTGATTTTTCCATAGGCTACCTTCATCTGAGGAATTCTGAAACTTTTCAAACTTTTGACGTCAAGGATTTTTTGAGATTGAGTGATGATCCATCATTTAGGCCTTTGTCTGGTCCTCAACCTTAGGACAATTGAGTTGTTTATGCTTTAGCAATGATTAATTTGGTGGATTTCCTTTTATACTTAGTTTGGCTTTCTATTGGTATATATAAACATGCATATTCAATAAATTAGCTAGATTTCCTTAATTATTGTGATTAATGCTATTTCTGTTTGTGTTAAATCTTTGTTCGATGAATTATATGGACTAGAGTTTCAAGATGTGTTATACTCTGTCTATTAATTATTATTATTTAGACTTGCAAAAGCTACAAAAGGGCTTCCAAACCAATTTCTCGATGTTTTGTGTTTGTCTCCTTAATAAATATCTCTAAGTTGCAATACCTTTTAATATTTTAGTAAGTTTTGTATATCTTTGATTTGTCCCGAATATTCTTGAGCTAAGAAGAACGTTTATATTGTGCCAATTCCACCTAGAAGGTAATAAGTTTTCAACATTGGTTGTCATTATGAGTTCAAGAGCATTAGGTTTTATATTTTTTTTTTTTTGAGGTATTTTCTTTCGTTAATGCTCTTTCATTTCAATGCTCTTCAACTAGCAAAGTACTAAATGTAGAAGCTAAGTAACTTTTAGGCTAATCTATGATATTTTTAATCAAATTAGCACCAACTTCTTGTCACTAAAGGCCAGTGTCTAATATTATAAATGTAATGAACTACTTTAAATCATTCTTTGTTCACTTCATAGAATTAGTTATGCATAGAAGCAAATTAAGCATGTCTTGGGGTTCACATTTTTTCTTTATTAGAAAATTTGTACCTGAAGTGGTCTTCTTTATAAGATGGCTTATGTCTCTACCCTATATGCTCGATTTTTCCATTCATTCCCTTACCTAAGATTGTGATGAAGGGTGATGACGTTTATCTTTTGAATAGTTCCTCTAGTCTTGTTACGTTAAGGTAACGGTTGTCCTAGTTTGTGTCCTATGTATCAATGTCAAATATGTTTAGATCTTCTTCACCTAATAAGTTGTTTTGTGTGTTTGTGTGTGTATGATAATGATTAGTTGTCTTAATTTATTCATGATCTAACAATTGATATCTCGTCCATAATCTTTATGAAGCATAAAAAATTAAACAGATAAAAATTTAGTTTTGTCATGATCTCATTTGTAACATTCTAGTGTTCCTAGTTCCAAGTCCAACAGTACTTTGCCCTAATGTATCTTGATTTGCTCATATTATGCTACTATTAGACTTTTTTTTTATTAGAATCTGATGATAAATAGGAAATTCAACGTCCTCAATTTTTGTTGAAATTCTAATGTAATGGAAAGCATTAGGACGATGAAGAAAGTTATTGGAACATAATAGCGGATCACATGCTTTTTTATTATAAATTCTTTCCTGTTGTTATATAATTTTCTTTAAATAATCATTCAGTGCCTACATGTCTTCGAACAGTGGAGTATGCTATGGATTGACACTTACCATTGTAACTTGAAGAGAAATGTGGGTTTCAATCATCCAAACTATAGACATGACATTTTTGGGAGTGCAAGTTCGTCTTCTTTTTTTAGCATTGGGCTTATTGGTTATTCTTCCAAAAAATCTAATTTGTAAAGATTCTTCCGCAATGTAGATTTTGTCAGCCCATTTATAAAATAACTTAGGGATGGTCCGAGTAATGTTACATTATTTGCTCTGTTGGTTCATATGACTCACCCGCAATTGATACTAGTCATCAATTAGGCTTATGAGTGCCTTTGAGTGCCCTATAAAAAATCTCTTTTTTTTGCTCAAGTGCCTTTGAGTGCAATCTGTTTAGTGTCTAGAAGTAGCTTATGAAACCATTTCTTTTTATTTAATTGTTGGGCATTGGTTGTCTTAAGTTTGTTGTTTGAAAGTCGTTGATCTACCTATATATCTTTGTTTTAACCCATAGGAAATTCTTATGTAGCAAATTAGAGTGTCCCAAACTTTTTATAAAAATTCATGTATTATTAGCAATAACAATCCCAATGGCTGCTCAAGCCGGCAAGTTGGTGCTCAAGCTTGAATTTTTCACAATAGCCTACATTTTTTATTCAGCATCTAGGCTCAATCATGATACTCGACTAACAGTGGAATGGCCTAACAAGTTGGAGGAAGGCCTTATTAAGTTAGTAGTCTGTTTAGTTAGATACTTATGGTTGCTTATATTTTAGATGGCTTTTTCAAAATTTATTGATATTTTGTCATTAGATTATATCTGTGTTCTATTATTCTAAAAATGTCCGCAGTTATATAATAAGAATACTAAAATGATATTATTTACTTATTCAATTACAATTGAGTCATAAGGCACTTTATTTTTTACCTTGTCTATTTTTTTTATAAAAATATGTCAGATAGTAGAGAATTTGATGTACCTAATGAAAGTAGTGTATGCAACCTCGTATTCCGTAGTGATATTATTCTTTCTTATAACTCTTTTATTTTTTTCTCCTTTATGGCTTGTTGTGGTTTAGAATAAACGTGCATAGCTTAGCTATACTGTTAGTGTGGAGTATCTCAAAAAAGTTGTTCAATAATGAATTTAAAATTTTGCTTACATTTTCGGTCAAAATGTGCTTTGCTAGAGTGGTAAGTTATAAATGTTTTTTTTTTTTTTTTCACTTTAGGGTGTTTAGATTTGTTTGTTATGTTTAATTTTATGTAAAAATATGTATTTGAATTAGTATTGCCATTCTAACGTTGAAAGCCACAGTCAGTCTACTATTGAGCAAGGTGGTTGTCTTTTTCTGGGGGGAGGTTAGGACAATGATGGGATAAGGAAAGGAAAAAACTGCAAGGAGATTGATTTATATTAGCTTGGTTTACCAGATTGACTGGAGGTTGGAATAGGAGGTTTATGACTTAAGGATTTGTGCCAAATATAATTATATCAATGGAATTCAATTTTAGTGCACAATCTTAAGATTTGATTAGGATGCAAGCAAGGAGAGTTGTCATGGATCTGAAAATTATGGACCTCTTAAATTACTAAACAAACAGGTGGATATAGTTGCAATTCAGGGTTTTATTTTTTAGTTAGCATTGGTATTGTCATGGGTTATTTTATTAGATTTAATATGTATTAGAATATGATAATATTAGAAATAGAAAAGTTTATTACATTAATAATTTTAATTGATTTTGATCATGTTATTCTGCTATTAGCGTTGGCTTTCTTTTGACATTTTTGTGAATTCCATTGCAAGTTGGATTCTATAGATTGATTTTCAATAAAATATCAGATTTTGTTGCTAGTAATCTATTTGTTGATTTTTCATCAATATTTATGTCTTGTCATAATTGAATTGCATCCTAGCTTCTTTCTTCCATGCCTGCCTTTGTCATCTTTAGTTGTCTATTATCATGCTCATGTTCTTCCGATGGTGGTTGTCATTGTTTGTTTTAGTCCCAACCCATCCAAAACCGGATAAAACCGAGTTTTAGATTGAGCATTGATTCATTGAAAGATCAGTGAACTCCGGGCAACATCATTATTCTCCAAATCACTAATATTTAGGACTAATCATTTATATAAGGGTAAATAGTACGAATGAGAATGTGAGGTTGGATGAAGTAACGACATATGGGTGTGAAAGTGCATTGATGAAATTGATCTACAAAAATTTGGAGGATAAAGGCTATTATGAAATAATTGATTAAGGTTATTTATTTTGAAAATCTATCGTTGTGTTATAATAATAATTTATCTTTTATTGTAATGGTTTGGCATAGTATTCCTAAAGATGAAAAATTTTATAAATATATGATGTGAATAATAACATGGTTTTTTTTTAGTCTTCAACATCAAACAAACGACTGCTTAGTAAGAAACTGAATGTATCATCTAAAGAAACAAGTAACAATATCCAAGTGTCTAGCTACTTGTCTATCTTTTGAATCTTCCCCTAAGGGTATCAGCTTTCCTCCCCTAAATTATATTGAAAAAACAAATCAATAGTGCGTTGATACTTGCATCCAAGCTCATGGTTCTAATAAGAACAAGTTTGGACCGGTCACTAAAAATATTCTTAAAGTTGAAATCAGAGTCTTTGGCTGAAATATATCTCATTTGTTTACCCTTCGGCATGCATCACTACATTAATTTTTCAATTGCTATAGATAAATAGAGCTCTTTAGTTTTTATTTTTTCCATTTTATGTGAAAATCTATCATATTCTAGAGAAATTAATAAACTCAATGAACGCAGTTTATGTAACATTGTATTCCTCAATGATATTGATCATTAGTTCAACTGTTTTACTTTTTTTTTTGCTCTTTTCACGAAAGGCGGTTTAAATTGAATGTGCATAACTTAGCTATACTGTGAGTGTGGAGTATTTAATTCAATAATGTATTTACTAATATTTCATTGTTAGAATGTGTTTTGTTAAAGTGTCAAGTGACAAATGCTCATTGTTCTTTTACCATAGGGAGTGTCTAGTTTTTTTTTTTTTAATGCTTTTTTCAGTTAAAAATCTTCATTTATACTAGCATTTCCAATAAAGTCAAAAGCCACATAGTTACCATGATGTCATTCTATTGTTGAGCAAGGTGGTTATTTAGAGTTGGGACAGTGATGGGATAAGGGAGGGAAAACACATTTTGTTTTTATTTTAGAGTTACGTTAATGCTATGATATGGTCAATTTCTAATACTTCACTACATTTTTATTTGAAAATTGCATAGTTAACATTAAATGTGATGTACCATATTACCTAATCGGAATCTAGTAGAGTTACGACTATAATATGGCCGTCAGACTAAATACATAACCTGTACAAATCCCTGCACAACATACATATATATCTACAAGATACAAACATGGGATCCAAAAAGAATTATGGGTTCCAAATACAGGATCCTTTACTTAATTGCAAAATATCCCTCTTTGATCCTTTTTAATAAAGCTTATACAGATACATAATGTCATATTCTTGTGAGTTTGAGTTTTCACATGATCTTAACTACATACATAATTTCTTTGGGAGATTAAAAAATTAGAAAATTCTTATCACATTAAGACAAGTATGACTTTAAAACTTCCGGATGATAACTCTTTCACAGATGGTTCATAACATGATTTTCAGAACATACAAAATTAACACGTCCATAATACATGCAATTAAATGCTGATCAATCACGCTCCTAAGCTAGGGTTCCATTTTCCAAGTCCACATTATGCATAAATCTCAAAGTAAGTGGGAGAAAACGCGCGGGGTGCGGGTCAGGGTTCCGTTAGGGACAAACTGCACAAAACATTAAAAATCAGTCACCAAATCGGTAAAATTTCATGCTTAAGTCGTGGGTCTCAATTATCTAGAGCTAAATTGTGCATAAATCCCAAAATAAACGGGTAAAAGTGTCCAGGCGCGGGGTTAGGGCTTCTATATATGAAATACCATATGAAATCACCAAATCGAACGCCAAATCATCAAATAATCATACTCAAAACATGGGTTTTACAAAATATATACTCAATGAGGTATCGGAACAAAAATACTCGAGAAAAACATAACAAAAAGTGCAACAAGAGAAAGAAAATCATATGGGTATACTTGTCTCGACCCGATCTATCACTTTTCTAATTGGCTCTAGCTCGGAAACGGACTTGGAAACCTCGAATTCTTCTTCCTCTTTCTCCTCCTTGTGATCTCTCGCTCTCTCTCCTCTCTCCCAGATCAACGTGAAAATGACGGAAAGAGACTCGCGCGCTTATATATATAAACTGTCGCTCAAGTACCTGTCAAGTGCTCATCGAGCGCCAAGGCACCTGAGATGCCACGTTTGAGCGCTCATCAAGTGCTCGTTGAGTGGCCGATTCTACTAAATGCACCTTGGGTGCATTCGAGCGTAGCAATTCTGCTAAACTCGCCCTGGGCGCGCCTTGGGTGGCAATTGGGCTCCGGTCCTCCCGACTCCTATTTTGCTTTCGATGCTATTTTTTCGCATATGTTTAAGTCTAATCTTGATTATATTAACTTAATTGCTTCTTAATTACTGTATTTTGAAATCCGGAACATCACATTAACCTTGTGAGATTTGTAATGAGAAGAAAGAGAAATATAAAAACCAAATACATAAAAAAAAAAAGAAGCAAAAACAAAATATGAATTTTCCCTTGACTACCATCTTCATTTCTCATTGAGCCTTCTTCAAATTTTAGGAGTTAGTTTGATTAGTGATGATTGATTATTTCTTTCCTTTTTTACTGTATATTGACAATTTGTTACACTCATTGCTTTTATTGCTTTGTTATGTGACGTCCCGTGTTAAATGCTTATAGATGGCTCTCGGGAATCAAGGAGGACTTTTAATTTTTTACTATGAAGGCAGTATTTTATATTAACAAATGATATTTGACATGTGAAATATCATGAAAGATATTTATCCTCCATCATCTAGCGTGTTAGAGTTACTCTAGGAGAGAGTTAAAAATAAGTATCAAGAAGTCAATTTTAAATTGATAAATGTAGAAGCATATGGATCTGAACATTATAAAAATATGCTGGAACAGTTAGATGAAATTTTAAAGCATCCAAAATTATATTTTTAAAGGTTCAAGACATACAAGTTTAATTCTATAAAATTTACAGAAAATTAGTACATTTAGTATAATTTTTTATTTTACTTCAAAGTATAAGACATGTATATATATATATATGAAAATCAAGAATATGTAATAGTATTTAAATAAATTCAAAGACATACATGAGTATTGTTGTAGAAAATTAATTTTGTTCTGTCCGCAGAGTCTGGCCATACGTAAGTCGAAACGCGAATGGCTTTTTGAGCCGGCGGACGGACAGAAACGGGCAACACAAAGTAAACAGAGCCCGTGCAGAGAAAAAGAAATGTGAGGGTAATGGGAGAACATACAGGTTTACGTGGAAAACCCCGTTATCTGATGAGAGGTGAAAAACCACGGCAGCGGACAGACAGTCTGAGAAATCTCACTATGGCGATGAAAAGATACAATGAGTGCCTGGGAAGCTACTCATTTTCTTAGGGAATTACAACGCAAGGAGACAGATTTCTTTCTTCACTCTTTTCTCTTTGCCTTTCTTTTTCTCTCGGGGATTCTCTTGCTCGAGCGTAAAACGGATGGGAATCTCGAATCCTCCTCTAGCAGTTTGAAGGAGGTATTTATAAGGAGTGTGATGCCATTAGAGAGGCGACACGTGGTGCTGGCGCGTCAGAGCCGCCTGCCATCCCCATCACTATTTGTAGGTGGGTGACAGCACACTCATCACGGCCAGATACAAGGCTCCGGGCGCATGGCCTCGTGAGTGCGGCGTCAAAAGCCGTTGGTCCCTCGTGGCAGCGTATACCGTGCAAGTCATTTGAGCTAGTGTTCTTTGCTATTTTGGCCTTTCTGGCTGTCCCTCGTTCTCGCATGGGCCACAGTGCCCCCTCGGACCGCCAGTGCCTTCATCGCTGAGTTTGATTCTTCAGGTTCTCAGAACTGGGTTAGTCATTTGGGCCTGATTAGGCTTGTAGGCCTTTTGGGCCAGCTTACCCATGTGATCCTTTGAGCCGGCGATTATAATTTTGGACCTTGGGTTCCGGGACCCATCACGAGCCCCCCATGTCAAACGGTTCGAGAACTCAGCCGTTTGACATGCCTTGTGAACATCTTCCTATTAGACAACATGTCTTCACCTTCGCCGATGCGAAAACGCTCCGAGATCTTTTTTCGCGACCCGAGACTGCGTCTTTCGCGCCTTTTTCATTTCCCGTGGGCATTGAATGTGACATCCGATTGATGTGACGCCGCTTCGAAGCCCTAAGGCTACGCCCGCTTTAATGCGTATGGGGAGTCACACGTGGGATGGCCATAATGAGGCGCCTTTTCCTTTGTTTGAAATTTTCTTTAAATTCTCACGTCAGCCTCTCATTCATTCCTCCCTTTTCTTCTCCTTTTCCTTGACGTCCTCTGAAATTCTTCACGCCACTTTGTTTTCATTCTTCGCTACTATGGCTCATGGCGTTAATGACATAGCCTCTTCCCTTTCCCCTCAAGATCTCGGCGAGATCGGGTGAAATATAGCATTCCGAATCCGATTCGATGGTGGTTCCGAGGCCATAGAGAGGGCGTGGGTTCTCCCCGGCGGATACATTGCCGCTTTTACGGTTCACCTCAAAGGTGGACTCGTTTCCCTGTTCTCCCACGGCTTCACCGTCCATGAAGGAGTTGGCCCCCACGTTCGCGAGGCTCCAGCCTCAACGCCATGTGTACTTGGTTTCCTCAGTGTATTCAGATTTAATGAGTGCCGCACTTACGACCTCTCAGGCCATTGCCCGGACGAATCCGAGTTCTCCTTATGACCTCTTGGGCCGCTCGGGAGGAGTCCGGTTTTAGGGTTTCGACCTTTTGGGACCGACCTCGGGGTCGCTCGACCTTCTGAAGAGTTTTGAATTTGACCTGGGGTCCGACCTCGAGCCGCTCGGTCACAGCCGAAGCTTGGGAATTTTGACCTGGGGGTCCGACCTCAGAGCCGCTCGCCACAGCCGAGTTTTTAGAGTTTTGACCTCTCGGGGTCCGACCTCTGGTGCCGCTCGGTCACAGCCGAGTTTTGTTTGTTGGGGGTGACCCATCTTTCACTGGTAGTATTTTCTAAGGTGAGCAGCGTTCCAAGTCAGGGGTACCAGCTTGCCCTCTTGGGTGAACAACTTATAAGCTCCTCCTCGAAGGATAGCCAAGACCAAAAATGGTCATTTCCAATTTGGTGAGAGCTTGTTTCGGCCGGCGATTTTTCCCGTGGCTTCCACGCTCCTCAGTACGAGGTCCCCGACCTCGAATTGTCGCGCCTTTACTTTCTTGTTGTAATTGCGGGCCACCCGTTGTTGGTAGGCCGCTATCCTAAGCCTCGCCTAATCGCGAACTTCCTCGAGGGCATCGAGGCTTTCTCGAAGCCTCTGGCTGTTATCCGTTGCGCTGAAGCACCCAATCCACGGGCTTGTGAGGCATACTTCTATTGGGATGACAGCTTCGACCCCGTAGCAAAGATTGAAAGGGGTTTCTCTTGTGGGCTCTCTGGGAGGAGTTGTCCTGTATGACCAGAGGACCGATGGCAGTTCATGTACCCACGAGCCCTCGGAAGACTCCAGCTTGGTTTTCAGCCCATGTAGGATCGTGCGGTTCGTCACCTCTACCTGCCCGTTGGCCTGTGGGTATGCCACTGACGTATGTACTAGGTTGATCCTCAGGCTTGCGCAGCATGCCGTAAATCGGGCTTCCTGAATCGCGGCCCCGTTATCGATCCTGAATGCACTCTGTACTCCAAACCGCATACGATAATCTCATTAAGGAACTCGTCGCGTTTTGCTCTATTATCCTAGCCGGTGCATCGCTTCTACCCATTTGGTAAAGTAGTCTATTCCAACAATCGAAACTTCCTTTGTCCAGAGCAAGGGAAATGGTCCGAGGATGCTCTGAGCCCTCATCGGGGCACGGGATTATAGCGCCCGTAGATCCGTGTGTGGGCAATGGCTCATGTTGCCAAAGTTGGCAACTTTGGCATTTGCACAAAATCCATGGCGTCGTATTTCATTGTTGGCCAAGTAGTACCCTTTGCCTCATAAGTTTAAAAGCTAGGTTCTTTCTCCTAACACGGGATCCACATATTCCCGAGATGCACCTCTTATAGGGCGACCGGCCTCCTCTGGGGTGAGACACTTTAGGTAAGGGGCTGAGAAGCCCCTGGCCGATACAGCCCGATCGTCTACGATTGTGTACCGGTCATCATCTTCTTTATCTTCTTGGCCTCGTTCGGATCTCTGGGCAGCGAGCCATCCGATAAAAACTTGGTAGGAGTCATCCAGTGCTTCCGATCCGCGACTTGCATTACCTCCGCTCGGGGTCTTCATGCTGGACCTGCCCGGGACTTCGCATCCCCCTAGTGTACTGCTCAGATCCCCAGCCGCGGCTCGAGCGAGCGTGTCGGCCTTGGCGTTTTCCTCCCGCAAGATGTGGATGAACTCGGCCATCTTGAAACCCACGATCATGCCCTTAACCTTTGAAAGATACTTGGACAGCTGCGCGTTGTTGACGTCGAAGCTTCCGCGGACCTGATTGATGACCAATTCGAAGTCACTATAGATGATTAATTCTTTGGCCGAGCATTCCTTGGCCAGTCGGAGTCCAGCCAGCAAAGCCTCATACTCTGCGACATTGTTTGTGGCCGAGAACCCCAGGGTTAGCGAGTACTTTATCTCCAGCCCCTCAGGTGTGCGCAAGACAATCCCTGCTCCGCAGCCATCCTTCATGGAGGAGTCGTCCACGTGCAGGTTCCAAGTAGGGGAAAGGCCTCCCAACGAAGCCGTATAAGTCTTCAACGCTCAAGGCACTGGCATTCCTGGGATCGAGAACGGCTACGGGAAATCGCAGACGGACCAGTCGCGCCACTCGGCGGCACATGCGGATGCTGTCCCAGAACTTGCCGTCCAACACTGGAGCCATCTCGGTGATCTGCACGGACGTCCTCAATCTCTCCTCCTGGCGAAGAATCCGATCCTGAAGGAGGCCCTGCCGAAGCCGCAGGAGCTTGACAGTGTCCTCCAAAGAAGCAATCTTCTCTTTAGCCTCAGCCAGCCCGCTTCCGCCCGTTACGCGCAGCCTTCGCGGGCGCCCGAGACCCCATTTCCAGACGGGATCGGGCGATCACTCCCACCAGTTCACTGAGGCCACCAATCAGACTCTCTGAGCTTGCAGCAGTAAGCCTGGCCAAGATACGAACGGCTAGAAGTAAAGCAAAAAAGGGAGCGCAGTGGGTTACCTTAGAAACAAGAGGATCGTCCCCTGTGCCACGCTCCCCGTGGATCTCGGACTCCTGGAGGCCACTCCTAGGTCCCGCGGGCGCCACCTCAGACACGGACTCAGTGGCTATAAAAGGCACCGGAGGGCCTGCCCCAAAATCAACGTCCCCAAGAAACTCGAATGACCGCTCGACTTCAACCACAATCGGGTGCTCAGAAGGATCAAGGGGCATGACCTCGTCGACACTCAACTCCTCAATCTCCACCACCTCTCGGACCGTCTCAGCCATCATCCCCCTCTCAGAGTCCACCATGAAGTTTCCGCCTCCTATGTCCTCGGAAGGGTGATCAACCCTGTCGGAGATGTCACCAGGTAAATCAACGGGATCTTCGAGGACAAGATCATCACAGGGGGGCTAGACATCCGGAAGCTCCATGATCTGAACAGTTGCCCCCGAGGGCTCAGCGAGATTAGCAGTGGAAGTGAAGGCGAGACCTTCGACTCCCGAGGACTCGGGGCTGAGGATTAGCAAGTGGAAGTGGAAGGCGGCAGACCTCCCACCCCGAGGACTCAGCAAAGAGCTAGTCTCGATCTCTTAATCGAGGAGCAGCCACGTCATCACCGCCGAATCATCGATGTTGAAATCATCGTCATCATCATCGGAGGAAGGCTCGGACAGCCGCCTGAGTCCCGAGCTCTCGCGAGATGTCTTCAGCAGGCGGACAATGGGACCCCTAATCCTCGGTATCCTGCCTCTCCTCCTCAGTCTCTTCTCGGACTTCTCGGAAGAAGCTGCGGCAGCAGCCTCGGCCCGCGGTCCCCACTTGGCTTCCTCAAACTTCTCGGGGGACAGCCAAATGTTGCGCTTGTTCAGGTGAAAGTTCCCCAGATTGGCCAGCACTAAGTCCGTTAACTCCTTCACATTCTCCCTGTCCTCCTTCGAAGGGTCAGAGCTATACTGGACAGCCGCCTTCTCCCACTTAAGGGGAACGTCCCAATGCTCGTGGACTCCGAGGAAGAAGAACTTATCCTTTCAGCATTTCGTGGAGTCCGGTTTACCCCCACACATCAAAGAATAGTCCGGTAGAGTCATTATAATTGATCCAAGGTTCTCAGAAAGCAAACATCACCTTGACCGTAAGGGCATTCAAGAGCCTCTTATGACACCGGAAGAAGACGCATAGGGATACCAGATACCTCACCGCATTTGGCTGAAGCCTGGCAAGGGGCACTCCCAGTGCCCTCATAATGCCGTAGAGCTCCTCCGCGATGGGAAACCGTAGCCCGCCTTTGAGGTGGACTTCATAAACGGTAATGAAGCCGTCCTGAGGATACAATGCCCTATCACGCGACTCCGGAATCATCATGGTTGTAGACTCAGGGATTCGATATCGAGCTCGAATCTCCGTGAGCTTGTCAGCATCACGGGAGGCAAACTGTCTCACCCTAGGTTTAACGCCAAAACAAGAAAATGAAGAAGAAACTCGAACAAAGAAAAGACGGAAACCCTCAACACTTAAGAGGAAAAGGAAGAAAGCAGACGCGAGGTGGAAAGTCGAAGCAAGGGGGCATTTAAATAACCCTGGAATTCAAAAAAGCGCACTCATTACCCTTGCCACGCGTCGCCCGACCATTTGTTGCAAAAAAACGATGGCCTTTCCTTCCCAAGGCGCCTATCAGCGCGTCACTTCAGCATTTAATGCATTTTAGAGGCCCGAAAACGGCGACGCTGGAAAGGCCTCGGACCCAGAGTAAGTCCTGAGACCGCCTCCCATCAAACTCAACACCGCCTCCCATCTTCAGAGGCCTTGGCCATTTGCGTACTGTGGGTTAAACATATTAAGACCTTTCTATGTAGCATCCGGGCAATGCAAATTCATAATTCTTGGCCATTTACTATGGTTCCTCATGTCTTTTGTCCTAAGTAATGCAACAATGAAATATATATGCAGCTAATCCTAGACTCAAGAGTTATATTAATATGCCAGCAGGGTGTAGTAGTTTCCTTTTAAGATAAGATTATGGGTCTATAGGTATGTCAAATCCTTAATTGTAACGTAATTGTGCATGGTTTGTATCTGACTTGTTGATGAAAATACAACTCTATACCTTACAATGTTGAAGGAAGATCAAACTAAAATTGTGTTTCCTTTTTTTAGAATGTTGTCAACAATGGAGATATTTCTGTGAGATGGTTTTGTTGCAGGGTTGGCATTGTGTGAGTTGTCCCATAATACAACCTATTTGTGTGGAAAAGAATTGTTTAATGAGTTGAAGTCTTGCCTTGGTAAATTGGAATATTTTCATGGTGAAGTTTTGATGTACAGATTCTGAAATGAATTTGTTTGGTCATGTTGTTCAACTGTACTAGTTGCTTATTATCTCGGCTATGGCTACTTTGAAGTAGAGGTGCATATCTCTTAGTTATGTAG